>QEPC01005573.1:902147-940509 GCA_003113815.1 Sphenodon punctatus | reverse complement strand
GGTACCACCTGAACGGGGGGGGGGTAGGTGAATTGGAATGCGCTGGGGCAGGGAAGCCGGTTTAAATGTTCCCCAGGCGGCTGGATCCACTAGAGTGCATCTATACACAGTAGATATCACACACTAATATTAACTTTGAAGTTTCTGATACCAAGTAAAAATCATTAACTCGTTAAGGCATGAGAATAATAGGTAATTAATTTCTTTAATTTTAGAGTGCGTGAAGCGATGTAATATGCATTGTTACGACAGAATTGCCACGTTCTTTAAAGATGAGGGGGTGATAATCTTGAGGGAGGAAGGATATAGAGGGTGAAAAATAATGTGATGTGATGAGGTAAGAAGTTGAAAGTAGAGGACAAGGTATGGTGATATTATTTACGAACAATTAATTTGCTTTAACTATGAATTTAAAACGTTTTTTTTTAAATGTTGGAATAATCGATGGAACTCAATTCTGCATCATTAACATTACTGAAGTATCTATCCCTTGAAGTCTCTTCTACTAAAGCTGCTTCCTCCGAGTCCTGAGTGGGTATTAGCAATGTCTAGTGAAAGTGTGCAAGGAAGACTACTTGAGTGCCCTACAAATCTCCTTATACTAGGTGACCCAGCCTCGACTGCCCAGGAAGTAGAAGCCTCCTTCCAGGAGAGAGCCAGAATCCTCTGCGGAGGCGACAGTTCTTCTCATGTATATGTTTTTGAAATCCATGCTGAAATCCATTTAGGGATTACAGTTTTTGATGCTTATTTTCCCTTCTAATAGTTAAAAACCAAGGCCTATGGCTGCCAATGCAGCCTTTCCAAGTAAATAAATCTTCATCGCTTTACTTGCATCTAATGAATGCCGTAACTTCTCCTGAGGTTTGGCAGGCCTGGGACAAAAGGAAAGTAACAATCCTTTCTCTTGTGCCCTATGAAAAACCAAGTTAATTTTTTGTATAAAAGGTATGACTTCGCCTCATTACAACAGACTCCATTTGAAAGATACAAAGAGCTGAGTGTATAGGATAAAACCCCAACTCTGAAATTCACTGAGCTGAAGAAATCGCTAACGTAAAGCCCCACTTTAATAGAAATAAAGGAAAAGGACACTTTCTTCAAGAGTTCAAATGGAGCCTAGGGAATGGCCTTCAAAGCTAAATTTAAGTTCCAAGAAGGAAACTGGTGGATCACTGAAGGGAAAAGAAGTCTCATAGCCTTCAGAAATCTTTTGACATGGATGTAATAACTTAGATCCTGAAAAAGAACCGAGAACACTATCCAAAGCTGCCACCTGCTTGGACAGAATATTAGGATTTACCCCTTGTCTAGACCATCTTGTAGATATACCAAAACGGTATGGATCCTAATTGTCGTACGTGTTCAAGCGCCTTCGTTCAACATCTAGGCCGTTAGCTTCAAAGGACCTGGGTTCTCCTAAAACATTGGCCCTTGTGACTGTAGATTTGGGAGTACTGGTAGGAACCATGAGGGTGTTTAGTTCAACTCCAACAGATCTGAATACCAAGGACTTCTGGGCCAAAGGGACAGGGCTACCAGGATTAAGGAGGCTCCCTCTTTCTTCAGTTTGCTGAAAGTCCGGCTGTTGAGAGGAAATGAAAGGGGAACATACAAGAGATCCTGAGGACAGATTTGACTCAGAGTATTGCAAGTCTCTGTCCCTTATTGTTGAAACTTTGTCATGAACCTGTTCATTTTTACGTTCTGGTGAGAGGCAACCAGATCCATCACTGGTTCCCCAAACCTCTCAACTAACATGTGAAAAACTATATTGCATAGTAACCATTCTCCTGAGACTATTTGTTGTCTGCTGAACCAATCTGAACAGTGTATTTCCCTTGTATATGGAATGCCCTGATAGACATCAGATTTATTTTTGCTCATAGAAGTCCCCCTGGCTCCTTTGCCTAGAGATCAAGATCTCCCTTGGTAGATTAAGTATGCCTTTGCAGTTGTGTTGCCTGTGTATACCAGGAGGCACTGCCCTCATACCTCATGGGGAGATGAATTAGTGCCAGGAGTACAGATCTCAAGTCTAGTAAATTGATGCTGTGTTGTGCTGCATCCTTAGACCATGTCCCCTGTGCTGATACCAGATTCAAATGGGCTCTCCGACCACACAGACTTGCATTCGTTGTAAGTATTATCCTGGTGGGTTCAGATAGCGGTTCCCCTGTTAGAAAGTGGTGCTCTGCCAGCCATCCGATCAGAGTCCTTCACATGTTGGGGTACCTCTATCCAAGATATCAAGCTCTCGATTATCTGGAATTAGAAGGGTTTTTGAATGGCTTGTAGTAATCTTGAAGCAATCTTGCCCACTGTAATCTTCTAGTACTCTTGCCCACTGTAGATGATGATTATACGAACAAGCATCCTCTGTTTCCTTGCTACCCCTCTCATCTCTGCATGTCTGTGTAATTATCCGACAAATTTTGCTCTCTCGCTGTTGGTGATGAAGGCTGTGTTTAACTGGGTATCTATTATTACACCAAAGGTGTGGATCTCCAGCAGCAGTCTCTCTATCCAGCCACAAGGTAAGAACACAAACTCACAAAGAAAAGACAGAGGAACAGACAATCAATTATTTAATCTTCCCCCATACAAAACTAATAGCAATATCTATAATCACAATAATAAAAACAACAATTGGGATGGATCAACAACAATGAGGACACCCAAATGCGTTTTGGGGTTATACCCCTTCGTCAGTGGGCAATAATCACAATAAAGCAATACTCAAAAACTCTGTGGGAGGAAAAAAAATTTAGAGAGAGAAAAACCGCATTGTTACCATAAAGCTTATAGCCACCACTGGTTAATTTCTTCAATAATTTTGTACATACTTTTCAGCAGGAAAACCCTTTTTCCCTTGTACATTTAACAACACATACCCCAACCAGCAGAATTCACTGAAAAACGCCAAGGGGTGGGGAATAAATCAGCTTTCTCCTATCAATCCACTGAAATAAAAACAAACAGTGGGCATTACACCAGCTCAAAATCCATGGTAAAAAGCCTCACACTAAGGTGAAGGATAAACATTACCTTGCAGTTGTACTCCTCCCCCTCTCAATGTCACAGTTTCTGGGGATACTTGAAAATGCAATTGTCAACAGCACAGCCAGAGTGCTCCAAACACTCTCCACCCATATCCCATGCTCCTTAAAGATGATACATGAAATTTGTCTTGCAATAGATGGTAGTCCCAATGGCCAGATATCCCTATATAAAATCCACATAATCCATGGGTATAAATAAATTATCATTGCAGACTGCTGTTAATATTTCTATTGGATGCATCCAAAGGTAATCACTCACCAAGGGCTACTCCATCAGATAATGAATAAGCACAAACAATCTCCTCTAATGTCATGAGCATGTATCATGTAGGGGTCACAAGCAACGCTGATTAAGACATGCTTTTGAAAAAATATTTGACTATATATATATATATATGCAATGCATGATCATATACTATGCATTCTCAAACATAATGTCCTCTCAGCCCATCCCTAACATACAATAAGGGAATAACGATATAGTGACCATATAAATCATCAACCCATATATATACAACCAGACTTAACTATAGCTTGATACACAAAATGCATCACACAAAACTGCTGCTGCTGAAGATCTGAAAAACAATAGGCCAACACAAAATTATTACAGATAAAACAGATAATGGATTCTCCTCATTAAGACCTACTGGTACCACTTTCTCCAATCTATGGATTCAGGAGGTTTCTCTCCTCTGTAGCTGTTTGAAGTGGTTGCCTGAGGCTGCTACCCTATCTATGCATAAGAATCTTAAGTCCTGTTCTTTATGTCCCTTCTGAGTAAAGTGATCTACCAGGGGTTCCTTAACACCCCTCCTGATATTACTTAAATGTTCCATAATCCTAATCTTGATCATTCTAGATGTCAACCCAACATAAATCAAATCACATGGGCGTAAGACCAAATAAACAACTGATGTTATTCGACAGGTTGAGAAATGATTCAAGGCAAATTTCCTTCCTGTTCTTGGGTGTATAAATAGTTTTGTAGACAAACTAGATCTGCATACTGCACAACTGCCACATGAAAAATGTCCAATTACAGGTAATATTTGAGGTGTGCTTTTAGACCCGACATCTCGCACCTTCCCGATGTCTGTGCGTACTAAATGATCTCTAATCAACTTGGTCTTCTTCATAGCAAACATGGGCTTCTTTTGACAGCCTGGTACCCTTTCAACTACCTAATTGAAGACCAAGTCCATTAGAGATCATACAGACATGTACATACAGACAACAGGAAGGTGCCAGATGTAGGGTCTAAAAGCACATGATTGAGGAGTATGAAGCTGTATAGACTGGATGGATAAAGGAGCGGGGATCCCATGGGCCAGGGGTTACTGTGCCCTTAAGAAAGTACGTGATTCTGAATGCATGGCAATGAGACTCCTGGTGAAGAGGATCACTATTTAAGGAACATGGGATATGGGTGGAGAGTGTTTGGAGCACTCTGCCTCTGCTGTGACAATTGCATTTTCAAGTATCCTCAGAAACTGTGACATTGAGAGGGGGAAGAGTACAATTGCAAAGTAATGTCTATCCTTCACCTTAGTGTGAAGCTTTTTACCATGGATTTGAGCTGGTGTAATGCCCACTGTTTGTTTTTATTCCAGCGGATTGCTAGGAGGAGGCTGATTTATAGCCCCTCCCCCCACTCCTGGGGGTTTTTCACTGAATTCTGCTGGCTGGGACATGCATTGTTAAACGTACATGGGAAGAAGGATTTTCCTGCTGAAAAATATGTACAAAATGATTGAAGAAATTAACCAGTGGTGGCTATAAGCTTTATGGTAACAATGTGGTTTTCCTCTCTCTCTCTCTCTCTTTCAATCCCCCCCCCCCAGTTTCTGAGTATTTCTTTATTGTGATTATTGCCCACTGACAAAGGCGTATAACCCCGAAATGCATTTGGGTGTCTTCATTGTTATTGATCCATCCCAATTGTTGTTTTTATGATTATAGATATTGCTATTAGGTTGGTATGGGGGAAGGATTAGATTGTATTTTTAGATACAGACAGATATAGATAATATGCTATATTAAATAACTGATTGTTCCTCTGTCTTTTCTTTGTGAGTTTGTGTTCTTGCCTTGTGGCTGGATAGAGGGACTGCTGCTGCTCCTGCTGGAGTATCTATTATTACACCCAGGTGTTCTAGCCTCTGGATAGGAATAGTTGGCTTTTGTTTGTGTTTATTATAAATCCAGGCAACTGAGGTATGTCGCTGTGTTGTCTAAATCTCTGATGGCCCTTATCCTCCGATGCAGACCTCACCAGGTGGTCATCCAGCTAAGAATGGCTATGTATCCCCTTCATCTGGAGGCTGGTGATCAGGACTACTAAACCTTTGTGAAGGCCCTGGGGAATGATGTCAGCCCCCAAAGCAATGCCTGATGTTATCAATGGTGCTGCACAGCAGAGCCTCTGTTATCAGCGATGGGCTAGTCTGACTACTATGTGCAAATAGACCTCTTTTAGGACCAATGAAGATAAACAGCCTCCTTGAGATCTTGTCAGGCCGGTCACCGCGAGTGCATCCATCCGGAACTTCTGGGAATTGACACAACGATTGAGTCCTTGAGATTGAGGACAGTTTACCATCCCCGATTTCTTTGGGGTCATGGACAATATTGAGCATAGGCTGAAGTCCTTCTCTCTCACTCTGTGACAGGTTCTATAGTGTCTTATCTTGTACAGGTGTGTTAACTCATTTGTTATGGATTTGTGTCTCTGTTTTTTGATACAAGGAACATTAAAAAATTCTGAGGGTCTCCTCCTGAGCGCTGTAGTGTATTTCTGTGAAATGATATTTTTTATGCAACTGACAGATATTGCAATGGTGCACCTGTCGGTGAACAGATGTAGTCTCCCACCTACAGGCAGTCTCTGGTGCTGGGTCCATCCCCATTTGGAGCGGAGAAATCCCAGGAATCTACTCTCTCTCTCCTGGTGGCCCCCTTTCGGTGTGTCCTCTGCTCTGGGGGGAAGGAACTTCCCTTTCTGGGGTATGAACTGTAGTATGACGACCTGATGAAGGGGCAAAACATTTGCTGGAATTTATTAAATTGTTATAGCATGTGTTTCTTGTTTTGCCTATGGCGTCTGCCAAGACCGTGTCTAGACATACCCCAAATGATTTTTCTCCCCAATAAGCCTCCAGGATCAGTAGATTATTTGTGTGCGAGTTGGCCTGCCAACCACAGTATCCTTCTGGTGGCTATTTAACTGATATAACCCTGGCTGCCCAGGAGAGGGCATCGGTAGATGCATCTGCTACGCAGGTTGTGACTCCTTGATGTGAGCCCTTTTGTGTGTTTAGCGGAGAGGTTTGGTTCCCTTGCCTGTTTGAATCATCTAAGGAGAGTTCTGGCAGGATATGGTGTTGTCATGGATATGTGAAGCACTGCTGCAGCAGATGCAAGTTTCTTTGCAGGCCAGACTCAATACCTCTATCGGTTGGGCTTTTGGGATATAAATCCACCCCCACCCCCCAAGGGGAATACTGATTGTTTTGCTACTGAGGCTGCAGCTGCATCTACTTTGGGTGTGCGCAACAGCACCTCCTTGTGATTTGAGAAAGTGAATAGGGCTGTGTCTTGCCAAGCCTTAGGGACTTGCCCAGCTGTTTCCACTCTGCTCTAATGATCCTTTCCAAGGTCCTGTAAAGGACCAGGATTCAAATCTCAGGTCTGTAAGCAGCACCCTGGAGGCCCTGGGTGCAGCAACTGACACTGCAGTACCACTGGTTCCTTCCAAGAAAGCCCTCTTTCTTTCCCTGGAGGTTTATTTTCTCAATGAGGATTTTAGGGCTTCTCAACATGTTCAAGCATTTTGTTCCATTATCTGAGGGGGTATTCTTGGCCCTGTCCCTTCACCCCTCTGCTTGCAGGGGCTCAGCGATCTGCCCATCTTCGAAGTGGGCCTTCTTAAAAGCGTGCAAGGGACCCCCCAGTATCCCCCTCAGGGGTTCCTTTTGGGGAATACCGCTGCTTTTTCTGCAGTTTCTTTTTTTGAATTCCCTGGGTTTACTGGGAGGCAAAGGGACATTCTCCTCGAAGTGGAGTTTCTCCTGGCTTTTTTCCATGTTCCCCTTCCTCCTCTGAGGTGGAGTTGAAGTTTCAGAGGACTCCGATATGTCCTTGAACAGTCGCTTCCCCTGACCCGCAGGTTAAGAGTGGCCCTTGAAACCCCATCCCTTTTTTTGGGGCGGGGGGCATCTGAGTGATTCAGGGCCTGCCACTTTTCACCCCTGGGTCTTCCCCACACGTCATTCATTTTCTCCAATGGGGTTAGGATTTTCCTGCAGTACCTCCACTTGTAGAGGTCATAGGTAGAATCATCCACTTGGAGTGCCTCTGTCAGGGACGTAAAATGGGGTGATCTTACTTTTTCCAGGTGGTCCTGCTCCACCTTGTGCTTTGGGAGTTGGGGACCTTCTAGATCTGCTTGCGGCTTCCTGGGCACCATTTTGCACGCTCCAATGATGTGGGACTGCAGAGTTTTCCCCAGCTGGGGTTACTCCCACCCAGTTGCTCAGCAGGGTCCATCTCTTCCTGCATGGGCTCACCAACAATGGACTTAATGTGGGTGGTGGGAGTGCCTGTAGGGAACTCCCCTGTGCCCATTTCCCCACTTTCGGGGGTGGTGGAGGGGGAGATGTTGCATGCAAAAATAGGGTCCACAATGATAGACATCCATCTTTTGGGATGAGCCCAGTGTCACTAACTCTCCCCTGAGCTGCAATAAAGGTTACACACCTGCTCAGGGAGGAGAAAACAAAAATAAAAATGAAAAAATAGAAGTGAAACTGCTGTCTGCTCAGAGCCCAGTAGCTCAGATCGTACCAGGTCAAAGGCAGAAATCCAACTGGAGCTGTGAGGGACTGATCCCCACCGAGCATGCTCCACTGGATCCTCTGCATCCTACTGGTTAAGGTGGGGATCATCCGTCAGAGTGCAGAATTGATGTCCAGTAGATCTGAGGAGAACTAAAAGGTATCTGTGTAAGAATATGCATTTAACATATTCAGCAGTACAAATAGCACCACATATTTTAGCATAGCTCTTCAAACCTTTCATTTCCAGGCAGTGCATTTTTCAGTTTGCAAAGAGCTAAGATCATGGCAAACTGACATGAAGTTCTAGCAGGCACTTCCTTCACATCTCCTCTGCCTCCTCTCCTTTATGAGAGGTCTTATGGAGCAGCAAACAGCAATGGCTCGGATAGGGCTACAGCTTAGTGAATTAAAAGTGGCTTTTAGTTTTCAGGTGGGAGATTCGGCCCAATTTCTAGTATACTTACAAACAAAAACATACAGTCTACTCCAGGGTTGCCTGTTCTGTCCCAGGGGCCACACTGAAAATCAGTACAAGCTTCGAGGGCCATACAGGTTGGGGGTGGGGGTGCTTAAGAAGTGTATTCAAGAAAAGGAGGAGCCAGATCGTGGATCTGTCCCCTACCTATGTGTGCATGTCCTCCTCTCTGCCCCATTATCCTGAGCTCAGTTTTTCCATGTTTGGGGGTAGAGACTGGATTCAGGGGCCAGATTCAGGCACTGGAAAGGGGCCACATAAAAACTTGCCAAGGGCCACATTTGGCCCCCGGGCCTGAGGTTCCCCATCCCTGGTCTTACTCCATCACCAAAGGGAAGTTTGAAGAATGGGGAGTTAAACTAACTACAGGGAAAACTCTTATCTCCACACACACTGCCAGATTCAGTAGATGCATACAACAATGTGTTCCACTGCGTGCATGTGTGTGTGGTCTCCCATTGTAGGTAGAACTGGAACTTTGGCGTGTGTGTAAAGGAGGGTGTACAGAGTTGGGCCAGGGAAAGGAGGATCAGCAGTCAAACTGTATCCTTTCTCCAGCAAGTCTCCTATTGAGAAGCAGAGGAAGAAGATAAGCAGCGCCATACTGGGTCAGAACAATGGTCCAATCGAACCCAGCATCCTGTCTCCAACATCGGCCACTCCTTGGCTGCTTCAGATGGTTATAATGAAGGTAAACCAGGATACAAGCCTGGAATGGTGTCATCCTACTCAGGTCATTATTCTGAGCCAGCATCACGGCTCTATAGGAAAACAGATCCTGTCAACTTGTTTACGTTTAACTTGAAAACCTGTAGATTAATTACTATGGGCAGAAGACAAGTGGAATTGAATGGTCCCTGTAGTTGAACCCATTTGTCAAACTGCCTTTAACCTGAGCAGGCAACTCTGAATTCCAGTTTAGCAAATTCTATATACATATATGTTTTGCATCTCCTTGTTGATGAAGTTAAAGCAATTAATCCACTACTCAACACCCAAAACAAAAAGTTGAATTACTTATCTGACACCATAACTTAAGACGGCACCAATAATAGGAAAAGGCTCTCGGTCAATTTCTTAACTCTGGCATCTCCTGCTCGCTCACTACTAACTAATGCAATGGAGCAGTATGTATTAGCTTTGTAAACTTCTTTGACATATTATTTCAGATTTCTGGGTTTGCGAGGAGCTGTATAAATTCATTCATCTCGCAACAATGCAAACATCCTATTGACCAGAAAGAAATCTCTGGAATAGAATATTCTTGCAAACAAAGCAACTGATGAATTATAACACAGTTGTTGGTTTAGAAAATGGGATGAGTCGATTATTTTCTTTAAATTACTTTAAAGTCACATTTATCCAGCAAGTTGCTTGGCTGACATTACTCATTCTGTGTTCAAGTGCATAATGAGATAGAAGATGAGATTGCATTTATGTCGAATTAGGTCCCCACAAAAAATAAACATGTTTTCAAGGTTATTTTTTCCCAAGCTTTGTAAAGGAAATGTGAAATAACTTATTCAAGTTTTCATCTGATTTCTTGAACGAAAGCTCTTTTATATATGTGTGAATTACATGTGCATGTGCATGCACACGCACACACCCCTTAAAACATTCCTCATCATAAATGCTGAGTCTAACAAGGGAGGCTTATCTGAAGCATATCACACGTACCTTGTTCTTTACAGGTTCTGTCTTTGCTGGTGTGACTGAAATAATTCTCACTGGATTCTCTTCGTTTTCACTGACCCCAGTCTCTGATATGTCTGAACTCTGTTCCCTTTTAGAAGAATTTAAAAAAGTTGTTATTCATTCATTTTCTTCATAACACGATGAACATGAAGAATGAAGACTCAAGTAAAAAGTTTCCTCTCCTTCGGTTTTACACTACTTTTACCAGGATACATTCATTTTCATTCAGGTCTGGTAAACGATGGAAACTAGGAGCAGTTCTGTTCATTTGAATCAACTGTTCTAAAACTGTGAGATCAGAAGGGATGACTTTTCATAAATATACACAACATTCAAATCCATGGTACGGTGCATGCTAGAATCATCCAAACTTTCCCACACATCTGAACAGATACCTTAGTGGTATTGCTCCCTCCACCTCTTTTTTAAAAACAAACAAACATTGAAATCTTAAATTTTAAAATCCACTGAAACGTTACTATGCTCAGTTTTCATTATTTAACCCTTTCACTTATCAAATCCCTCAACTTCAAGGCAATGTTTCTAAGTGCAGGCTATTTTCTATAACTGCTTTAGAAAGTGATGTACATTTTCCTGTCCTTCATAAGAACTCATGCCATTTCATTACAGCCCTTTATAAAATTTCAACTCATCTCACATATGTGCTAAATCTGCTATTAATTTTCCTTTAAGTGAGGCATGACAGTTTTTAAGAAATAAAGAAAATTATTTTAATTGCTTGAGAAGTAACTTGATTAATCTTAAATGTTATACAACAGAAACATGTGGGTGCCAGGATCTCCTTGATAAACATCCTCCTTGTTAATCGCCTATTCATCTAGTAAGCACCCTTTTAGTGGGCTCTAGCAGGCTGTTAAATATCGGTAAGCTGGGCTCAGTCGCAACATCAAGGTATGATGTAAAGCAATATGTATGTGGGTTGTTATGCTGCTAGGGAAAGTGGTAGGCTTTTTTGGAATTTGATAGAATGTATAATGTTTGTACTTTGTTGCTGTTTATATAGGGATAGTTTTGGGTTTTGAGAATTTGATTGTGTATTTGATTTTGGGGCGCCTCTGTGCAGGTATCAAGCCCTAAGATTATTTTGTGGAAGGGGGAGGGGGGAGATATGAAGGGTTGATTATATTGTCTTATGATTAAGGGTCCTCTGTGTAGGACTTGTGTTAAATTGTATTGTATTTTGGGGTCTTTTGTATAAGACCTATGCCTCAATTTGATTTGTAAGCCGCCTTTAGCTAATTTATTAGGAGAGAGCAGGATATAAATAAAAAGTCAAAGTCAAATCAAAATGCATTTGCCATTCATGTTCAGCTAAGTTTTATTTATTATAATTAGGGCTGCAACCATTAATCGAACCGATTAATCTCTCTTAAACTGATTAAACTTTGTCCCCTCGATTAATCTGTTAGCTGACAGTCCATAGTTCTGAGTCCGTTGCTCAAGGGGGCGTGTTCCAGCGGAAGGCAAGTTCACCCAACGCATACAAATCAGGCAAATCTATGTAAATTCATGCAAATTTGATCGATTAATCGACTAAAATTTCTAAGCGGGTTGCAGCCCTGATTATAATTAACGCATATTTTACACAACCTGTTAGTGTCTCACTTATCCTGCCTGCCTGGAAAAATAAAAATCAAGAACCACTAACATTTTTATCAAGAACTTTTATATGAATAAAAATGCAATGACTTATAAACAATTACAAACCAGTTCAGTGCAATGTCATATTGAAAGGAAAGAACTACTATATACAGAAGTACGTCTCATGACATAAAGTTTAGAATTGCAAAGCACTGTATACCTTGACCTGTTTCCTGCAGGAGAGCTCAGCTCAGAGTTGACAGTAATATTACTTCCAGTTTCTGATCCTGTACTTCTAATATAAGGTCTCCTTCCAGTTGCAGATAATGGTTTATTTACTGCACCTAATACACCTGTTGGTTTTGGCTAAGATGCACACAGAGGATAATTTTAGTTTGATGAAACAATTTTTAAAAGATACTACAGTGTGGATTAACTTAAGTCACTGTACATACTGATCACTATAGCTTGGATCTCTATGGCCGTAATCACATAGAACATTTACCCTCTAGTTGGCCTGAGTTAGCTGCCTGAACATTCATGCCTAGCTTGAGGCAACTGAAATTATTGGGAAGTAACATGAATTTACAAACCCAGTTGACCCCTTGATACCACAGAACAGCCTTCCCATCAAGGATATCCATCTCCTCTGTTCTAGAGACAGCACTATCCCAGAATGCAAGGGGCATATACAAACACTCCTGGCATAATTCATCCCAGGGTACTTTACTTCACGTTTGCGAGAACTTGCCTCAGATCAGTTAGCAAGAGTGTGACAGAATGCATTTCTAGTAAGATTTCCCCAATTTAGCAGCAAAAGCCATCAGTTACAACTCTGTGCAACCTTGTGTCAGCTTTAAGCATTTGTCCATTTAAAATAAAAAAAAATTGTTTTCACACTAGTGTATGGCCATTAAAAATGAAAAATGTTGGTAAAACATTTTAAACAAACATGATATATATTAAACGACTGCATCTTGTTTTATGGTTATTTTTCAGACAATTAAAAAAACCAACTAATTACTAGCTACAAAGAATATGCAGTTCAAAACATTACATTAAAACAACACACAATACCTTTCCTGTTAAAAGAAGAACTCTCGTCTCTTCTGAAATATAATTTCTGTCATTACAGAAATCCTGAATGGAAGAAAAGAAAAGTTACTAAGACTGCATTTGTCAATTTTAATTGAACGTGTATTCTGATGCCACTCTGTTTCACACTAGAAACTGGAGGTCTTCCCAATTTCTTGAACAAATACATTTTATACAGTTTCCTACTGGTGAACTATTTTCAGCTGATGGAAGAGAAATAAAATCTGTGTTTAGCTCAAGAGCTTATATCTGACACTACCAATCAAATCACCACATACTTCAATTTCACACACTGCAAATTTTTTCTAATGATTTCAATCATTTGAAATTAAGTCAAAACTATCTTCCCATTGTGTTACGAGTGCCTAACTTTTATCTTATTGTTAAGGGAAAAAAGATAAAAAATTTATGAACTTAAATGTGTAATATTTCATTTTGTGAATGAACATACAGCTATCAAACTAGTAAATCCAAATGGAATCATTCTACCTACATAAGTGAATACATCCTGTAACTATAATATCCAGTACTTCTAAATGCTGAATATAAGGTACTACATTTTATAATTTAGGCATTAAAAGAAACAGTAGCCTATGAAGGGCTCTCTCATAACGGTACAATCTTAGGATACTGGAAGTTCAGAAATGTGTTTTCTCTGCATCCTGTAGTATTCATTTAGCTCTTAGCAAGAGAAAAGCCTGCAGCAGTTTATCTCCCCAATGACGCTGACATTTGATTCAATTGCTGGCAATAAGGTTGCACAAAGTAATCTTTATTCCCCAAAGCCCAAAAGGATTTTTAAGGTAAATTCTTTGTGCCCATCAGTTATCACAGCCGTAGGATGACATTTTAAAGAAATGCATCGCTATCTAGTTTCTCTGCATTCCAGTTCTTTGTTTCCTTCAGGTATTTTCTATTCCTTTCTCTGTCCTACCATTTTTATTTTTTTTTGTTTTAATGTCCTACGAGTGTCAGTTAAAGCATCCATATTCTAAGCAACATTCACCTGGGTACAAACAACTCAGCAGCATCCTCTAATGCTGTGACAGATGGTTAGAATACATTTGGTGGTGGATGCATGGATATTTTGATAATGAAATGGCAAACATCATTTTCCTCTAGGTTTGGTAGTAAAGCCATAAAGAATTTGTTTTTTTCAGTATTTCTGAAAATTCACAAAATTACCTTCTCGGGTTGTGTAAAAAATTTGGTTGGCAATACAGGGTCCTTCGGGGAATCTGCATTACATAAAGCACTTTTGCTGTTGATTACACATAGAGCAACATCACATACCGTATAGAGTTTCTGAAGAAGAAAGAATAGTAGTTTAGAAGTTATTTATCGTTTTTCACAAGAATACAAATAATGTGGTACTCCTGTTAAGTGCTGAAATCAGTGAGCCAAAATAATTCTGCAACAACTGAAGGACACATTTTAAGCTTAAATAATGAATGATGCTAGTCACACACCTTACATCCCTCTATAGTTCTTGCTCTGCTAGATCATATTCTTAAATAATTAATAAAGCATACCTTATACATATAAATACCTATTTGATGGCCACTGCCTATTCAAAGACACTAGATAACAGACCTGGTTTTAACTGACATTAACGCTTACCCCATAGCAGGCTTTAATTGCAGCTATATACACTGTTATTTTACAGAGATGTCTATGGCTTTCCAGTGTATTACAGGAAACTAAAAATTCAAAGCTGCAATGAAAACAGTTAATGTTGAGACAATATTTAACAGATTAATTTATTCCGGTTTGATGGCTACTATGCACTGCTAACATCAACAATTTTGAAAGCTGGAGATTGCTCACACATGTACAATTCTTACAACTACATTTTCTCTAGAGGATAATATAAATTTCTGGTTCAGTACTTTCAAACATCCTGCATTTCTTGTTCAACACTAATTACCAAAGCCATCCCCCTCAGACATATTTCTTACTTCATTGGCCTTTGGCTCATCTGGAGATTGAGCATCCCGGGTAAGCTTGATATTTTCTGCCATCTTTTTCATGAAGGCATGGCTGTTGTTCTCATTCTTTGTCATTAGAACTTCAAGCATGAACCACAGGCACCTAATGAAATACAAGCACCTAAATATTGGACTCTTTATGCCTGTGGCATAGAAGTAGCATCAGCACTGAACTATCAGAGCTATACCATTATCTTAAGAAACTGTGCTCAACTCTCAGTTGAACTCTATACTAAACAAGAAAAGTTAATTACTGGTAATTTGTTAGTGGTGGGTAAGACTTTAAGTAGTTCTGTATTTACCCTTTTAAAAAAATAGTGAACTTTTAAAAACGTTATACACGTTGTTTCGGGCTGGTCAGAATGAAAATATCCTGTCCTAAAGGAAAGTCTGCATCCCACCCTTTTGTTTCATACATTGAGTTGATTGATTTTATTTACGTCCTAGGCCAAAAAATATATATTCATAACCCTCATATAACCCATATAACAAGGGCACTTCCCACAGCGTTTGTAAGAGGCCAAGATCCCTCCTCCTACTTGCACTGCTTTTGCTTTTACCCTTTGCACATGATCCCCCCATGTTAGGGATTTGTTGAAAGTAACACCCAGATAAGTAAAAGTCCTTACTACTTCGTTTTTCTTTACCTATCGCCCACCCTAATGATTTACTCGAACCAAAAGTCATTACTTTCGACTTGGCTCCATTTATTCTCAAGGCATTTTCCTCTGCGTATACCTCCAAAACATGTAACATTCGCTGTAGCCCAATCTTTGTTAGGGAGAGGAAGGCCATATCATCTGCATATAGGAAAGAATACATCTCACCCCCTATTGTTTTCGGGTGATGATGAGACTCGCTCGGGAGTCTTGGTGTTATGTCATTTATAAAGAGATTAAACAGCATTGGGGCAATCACACAACCCTGTTTAACTCCCCTCACAGTATGAAATGGTTCTGTGAATTCTCCCTTTGTCCCATACCTAATGCTTGACGTGGTATCACTATAATAGGACTGAATCAGTTTTAACAGCTTTGGATCCATCCCCATCTTGTCAAGCTTTAACCACAGTTTCTGCCTGTCAACTTGTATCAAAAGCACCTTGCAGCTCTATAAAAGCTACATATACCGCTTGTTTCTTAAAGGCATATTTTTTTAGGAGATGAAGAAGCGAAAACATTGGTCCATGCACGAATAACCATGCCGGAACCCCACCTGTTCCTCTCCCATTTTATTCTCTTGCTCCATCCAGTTCTGAATATGTCCTAAAGGATGTTTTCCATAGATTTTGGATGGCAGGTCAATTAGACTAATGAGTCTATATGCCTCGGGATTTGTCCTATCCCCCTTTTGAGTTCTCAGCATGAAACTTGCTCCATCCAGATGTCTATCTTAGGGCACTAACAAATGAGACAGTAGTCCAAACCGGGTCGGTGTCCACCTACCTGTTTATTAGGTGTTTGGCCAACTGGCCACCACCCACCAGACACGCATCCCCTACTGCACCACCTCAACCATCGAGCCAGGGTCACTGTGGGTACCCTCTTTGACCCTGTCTGAAGCCTATGAAGATGGCACAGTCTACTCTGAAATCCCTGGTTCTTTCTAGGTAGATCTTTAGCGCCCTCCTTACATCTAACTTATGCAATAAAATCTCCCTGATATGGGTGGGATTTGGGCAGAAGGATGGGAGCTCGATGGCCTGGTTGCAGTGGAAGAAAGAATTCACTTTCAGCAGAAAGGAAGGATGCAACCTCAAGAGACTTTGTCCTTATCAGATCTGCAGAACTCTGGGTCCACTTTAGCCAAAGTGATGACCACCAGGAACGCCACTTTGTATGCCAGGATTCTGAAGGGGACCCGTTGGAGAGGTTTGAATAGGGGGCCTTGCAAAGCTTCCAGAACTATGTTGAGTCTCCAGGACGGGAACCGGTGTCTGATCAATGGTGTGATGGCAGCTGCTGCCTTGAGGATACTCTTTATGTGGACAAGCGCCAGAGCAAGATGTATTTATGTTTCATCGATCTCCGCATGCCATTTGACTTCGTCGACCGGGAGCGCCTTTGGCTTAAGCTGGAAGCCTTGGCCATAGATCCACGATTGTTGTTTTTAATTATTGCTTTGCATTCAAACAATACTCTACAGGTCTGTTATACCCCCCAGAACCATTTAACGGATGGTGTCCCTGTGCAATGAGGCGTCTGGTAGGGGTGCATTTTAGCTCCTACCCTCTTCAATTTGTACTCAACGGAGTGATTGCCCATTTGGCTCAAACTGATGTTCTTGCTCCTAAACTGGGCAATCGAAGGATAACTGCATTACTTTATGCAGATGAAACTATCCTCCTATCACAAACTAGAGTAGGCTTGTTGAGGGCTATGAAGCATTTTAACGCCTATTGCAGTCAGGAGCCCCTGGAAATAAACTTTACTAAAACCAAAACGATGATTGTGGGGGCCGGGCCCAGAGCCCACCGGCAGAACTGGTATATAGAATCCAACATTATAGAGCAGATTCACTCTTATAAATACTTGGGGGTTATAAATGCCTCAAATCTCAAATGGAACACTCACTTTAGGACTGTGAGGAAGACGGCCCTTAAAACAGTGGCAGTATTGCTAAAATTTTATTTCACCAAGGGCGGCAGACTGGTTGCCCCGGTACTCAAATTGTTTAAGGCTAAGGTTCTGAGCTTTATTTCTTACGCATTCCCATTATGGGGGTTGAAGTTTCTTAAATTAGAAATGGTTCAGAGTAAATTTCTTAGGGCATTATTGGCAGTTCGAAGGGGTACTCCCCATGTGTTGTTGCGCCTTGAAGCCGGTTGCGTTCCAGTGAGTTCCGATTTAAAATTTCTTCTGCTCAAATTTTGGCTGAAAATAGTAGTCTTTAAGCGGACAGAGAACCCACTGATTATGACGGTTTTGGAGGACAACCTTTTGGCTTCATGGGATAAGGCCATAGCAGCGGAATTTGGTAAACTAGACTTTTCCAGAGAGCATCTACTGGCTAAGGGCTTTACGGGAGCGGCCTCTATGGTTAAGCAATGCATTATGGATCAAACACTCCAAGAGGAAAATTCTTTTTAAACTCCCAAATGGTAGCCCCATTATATAAAGGGCTGCTTACCCCCCAACAGCTCTCTGGCTACATATTTCTATGGCTGTACTCTCAGCATAGAGTCGCTTTTACAAGATACAGGCTAAATGTCTTTCCCTCGGCAGTACTAGAGGGCCGTTATGACGGTATTTCCTGGGAGGATAGGGTCTGTATTTTTTGTGACTCCAGGAGGGTTGAATCCTTAGCTCACATGATATTGTATTGCCTGGCTTACCAGCCTCTTAGGCTGAAGTATCTGTCTAGATTTCTGTCTGTAGAGTCTACTCTAGGGGACTTTTGGACCCTAGTGGATCTTTTCAAGCCCGTAGACTCAATTAAATTCAGGGCGGTTGCCAATTTTTGCAATAGTCTCCCAGATTAGTGCCTAATATTTTGAGGGGAAATTAGGCTATCCCCAACGAAACTAGAATTATAAATCCTACCTAGTTAAATTCCCAGATGGAATATTTCCATTTTGATAGAAAGGACTGTCTAGCGAGGCTTCTTATTACTATCACTATGAACTTTACTGTATCTAGTTCGAATGTTTAATTGTACTGTATTTTTAATTTTATATATATATATAAACAACTATATTTATTTATTTATTTATATTTTATTGTATCTGTGTTTGTAAAAACCTTTGGGTTAAACAATAAAATCTTATCTATCTTTATGTGGATGTGGTTGCCCAGTCGTTCCTTTCCCAGACTTGATAGAGTTCAGGACAAAGCCGATGCCTGTCTCCGGAGGATATTGACCCCATGGCCCTTGTCTAGTCCCTCTTGCAGAAAGGCCAGGACCTCAGGGATGTCCGTGTCCTTGGCTGACACATGGTGCTTGACTGCCCAGGACTGCCATGTGGCATTCTAGATTCTGTTAGTTGACTGTCTCCTGACCCCCAGGAGGGTCTGCAGGACCGTGTCCCCGTATCCGTAGGCCTTTAGGTGTTCCTGCTCAACATCCAGGCTGTTAGGTTTAGCCTGCACACGCCGTTGTACCGGAATGGGCCCTTGGTGAGCAGGTCGTCTTTCAGGGGTAAACAGAAGCTCAGAGCGATCTGAAGCTCCTTGATGGTTGAGTGTCATGGTCTCTGTGGCTATTCCGGGGTAATCAGGATTACCCTTGCTTCCAGGAGCTTGATCCTCTTCAGCACTCGGGGTATCGGTAGAAAGGTGTACAACAGGTGTTGTGGCCGTGGGTGGGACAGTGCGTCCAGCCCCACCGCCCATGGGTCTCTGTCTCGAGAAGTATCTGCCCACTTTGTGGTTTATTTGGGATGCGAACAGGTCCATGTAGGGAGACCCCCTTTTCTCAGTCACTTGGGCGAACACCCCTTGATTCAGTTCCCATTTTCTGGGGTCCAGGATGGTTCTGCTGAGCCAACCTGCCTGGACGTTCTGTATGTCTCGTAGGTGTATCGCCATCAGGGATTGTAGGTTCTCCTCTGCCCAGGTCAGTAGACTGGAGGCTTCGTGCACCATGGTGGTCATATGTCAGGACCAGCAAATGTCTCTGGAACAGTCAGTTCTGGAAGTGGGATAGGACTAACTTGATGGCTCTCAGTATGAGAAAGTTGATGTGTGCCTTGGACTCTTCCACTTTCCATCTGTCCTGTGCTAGGAGATCCTGGCAGTGGGCCCCCCACCCTGACAGGCTGGCATCCATTGTGAATTGAGTTCTTGACTGGATCTTGAATTGGGAGACCCCGAGTGTATTTGTCTGGTGACAGCCACCAGCCCAGGGAGTTCAGCAAGGTTGGTAGCAGCTGGAGGACTGAGTTCCTTTGCACCGCTATCTGGGACTGCTAGGAGAGGAAGAACGCTTGAAGGGAACAAAGGTGGAATCGAGCCCTGTGTCTGCCATATCGAAAGAAGGAACGAAACCAAACTTTTTATTTGAAGTTGCATTTCCTCTGCAAGTCGTTCTTCTTCTCCGCCTCGTCTGTCATAACCCCATGGGTTCTCCAAACAGTTTGCCTCCTTGAAAGGGAGCAGGGGAGAGGACCATCTTGGCTTGTAGGTCAGCTCTCCACGGCCTCGACCATACAGCCCTTCTTGCCACTATGCTGCTGGCCATGGCTCTTGCTGCGAATTGGGTTGAGACCAGGGATGCATCTATAGTAAAGGCTGCTGCCACCGAAAGCTTCTTCAGGCCATCCTTCAGCTCAAGGACACTCAGGTCCTTGATTCAAAGGACCATTGCCTGGGCAAAGGTGGATCCCATCGCAGCAGCCCTGCAGGCCATAGACACCGCATCGAAATTCCTTAGAAGGAAGGTCTTTATTTTTCTGTCGAGAGGGTCTTTTGGAGATTCCTCGCCATCCGTAGGGAGAACTGAGGCCTTAGTGAGGTCCGACGCTCCTGTGTCTGCCTTCAGGAGGTGAAAGGTGGTTACCTGGGACTCCGGTAGGGAGTAGAAGCACCTAGCCAGAGGATGGGTGCTTTTAGCCTTGGCTGGTTGTGCCCATTTGTCTTGAAGTAGTTTCAGATACAGGGATGGCACCGGTAAAGTAGAGTTGTCCATGCTCTCCTGCGGGAGGACTAGTGAGGTATCTGCCGCCAGCTTCTCCTCCGTCTGAGGGGGTGGGGATGGGATGGAAAGCCCTATTCTGGATGCCACCTTAGGTACCATTCTCTCAAAAAGGTTTGCCAGGAAGATCCTGGCCCCCGCCTTTGATACTGGGTCCTGGATCCCCCTGTCTGGGATTTCCCTTCTCTTCTTCATCTAGAATATCCATAGCATTGATTTCAGCCCTGTCCCTGCTCACCACCCCAGGTTCAGGGGAGGTTTGAGGGGCTAGCCCCCTCGTCTCATTGCACTCTCTTTCCTGGGGGCGGAATAAAACCTTTGGGGGGAGGTGCCCCCGTGCCCCCTGATGCCATCTTGATGAGGGGAGCACCTGGCACCATCTGCTCTGATCTCAAGCCCCGTGCAGTCCTCCATGAAAAGAGGGGAGATCTGGGGTGAGGGACCTCCTCCTCTTTGGCCCTTGAAGAAAAAAACCCTAAGGGTAAAGAGGCAGCGTGCCTCCTGCCTAACTAACTAGAAAAGACCCTGGCTTTTCCTAAGGAAAAGCCTCTCCTGCTTCTAACTCCTGTGGAGGCAGAAACAGATATGGGAAGCTAGGCTGGGGTTAGCTCCTCCCCCAGATCCTGGCATCCAATCAAAACCCTGATCCTGCCTCGGACACCAAAGGAGGAGCTAAGCCCAGCAAGGACTGACTGCCTCCACAGGAGAGAGAGAAAGGAAAATTTGGTTCACTTACCCGGTGAATTTTCCTCCTTCTCTCCAGGGGAGGCAGGCAGTCCATGCTGGGCTTAACACCTCCATCTTGTGTTCAGGCAGGATTAGGGTATTGATTGGATGCCAGAACCTATGGGAAGAGCTAACCCTAGCCTGGTTTCCCAAAGCTGTGTGTACCCAAGCCATAATTATGCTCAAAATAAACTCCTAATATCTCTAACTCTCGAGGCTCTAGAACCAAAACTAATAACTGGACACTCAACCAGGCCCTGTGGAACCAGGGGCCAGAGAGGACATCCCTGTGGTATCTTCCTCTCTATGTAATGGAAGTGGATAGGTACACAGCACCACCAAAACCCCTCTCCTTACTGACATATCTACTAGTTCTGATTGTCCTACTATTTTCTTTTGGTGGTGGGGGGGCGCGATAAGGCACTGAGACGGAGACAGTCACCAAAGGTAAAAGTTTAAGATCCATTAGGGCAGGCCCAACTGCCTGCTTCCCCCAGACAGAAGGAGGAAAATTTACCGGGTCAATGAACCAAGCTTTCCTCTCTCTCTCCTGCGGAGGTAGGCAATCCTTGCTGGGACGTACCCAAGCAGTAGAAATCTCCCGCACAAACTAGGAGGGTAGAATGGATCCGAGCCAAGTCACCCTGTGGACCAGAAGCTTCTTCAAGACGGTACTCTCTGCAACACCCTCCGTCTGAAGGCCACCCTGGCTGAGGATGATGTGTTTATGTGGTAATGACAGGTAAAAGTGTGGAAGGATGCCCAAAGGCGGCCCTACGTATGGCATCCAGGGACTCTCCCTGAAGGAGAGTCGCATTGGTCACAAAGCTTCTGAAGAAGTGTGTCATGATTTCTTGAGGTACCCTGAAGTCCCTTCAACTCATAGGCGAGGACTATGCAACTCCTTAACGATCGTGCTAATGTTACTGAGGATACCCTCTTCCCCTGTCTAAAGTCTACAAAGAGGGCTGAGTCTACCCTGAAGTCCTTAGTTCTCTTCAGATAGATCTTTCCCTGCTATGACTAGGGTTTGAGCAGAAGGATGGTAACTCAATGTCCTGGTTGCAGTGGAAGGTTGTGTTCACCTTTTGCAGGAACGATAGGTGAAGTTGACGGGAGACCTTCACCTTATCACATCTACAGCACTCCCACTCGCTTTGTGGAGGTGATGGCCACCAAGACCACCACGTTATAGGCCAGGATCTTGAGGGGGACCCGTTGAAGAGGCTTGAAAGGGGGGCCTTGCAGAGCTTCTAGAGCTAGACTGAGCCTACAGGACAGGAATAGGTGCTTGACCGCTGGGGTGATCGCAGCCACACCCTTGAGGAACCTCTTGATATGGGTATGGCTCCCTAACTGTTCTGTTCCCAGTTTTGTCAGAACTGAGGACAAAGCCAAAACCTGTCTACATAGGGTACTGACCCCAAGACCCTTGTGTAGGCCGTCCTGTAGAAAGGTTAGAACATCTGGTATGCTTGTGTCTGTGGTAGATGTGTTATGTTTTGTTTCCCAAGACTGAAAGGCCTGCCACGTGGTGCTGTAGATTCAGTTAGCTGACAGTCTTCTGGATGCCAGGAGGGTCTGTAGGACCTTATCCCCGCAGCCGGAGGCTTTCAGCTGCTCCCACTCAACCTCCAGTCTGTTAAGTTTAGCTTGTCCACACCGTGGTAATGAAACAGGCCCTTGGTGAGCAGGTTGTTCCTCAGGGGTAGCCGGAAGCCCGGGTGATCTGTAACTCTGTGATGGTGGAGAACCACTGTCTCCTTGGTCATTCCAGAGCGATCAGGATTACCTTTGCTGCCAGAAGCTTGATTTTCCTCAGGACTCGGAAGATGAGAAGAATCAGAGGGAAAGCGTATAACAGGTGTCGGGGCCACAGGTGTGACATGGTGTCCAGTCCCAGCGCCTCAGGATCCCAGTGTCTCAATAGCTATCTGTTCACCTTGTGATTCGCTTGAGATGCAAACAGGTACAAGTAAGGGAGTCCCCGTTTCACCATCAACTGGTTGAACACCACCGGATTTAACTCCCATTCGCTGGGGTCCAGGGTAGTTCTGCTGAGCCAGTCGGCTTGTATGTTCTGGACTCTGCAGATTGAAGGTCCTGTTCAGCCCAGATCATCAGACTGACAGCTTCGCACATCAGGCGGCGTGATCTCGTGCCCCCACCTGTTCACATAGGCCATGGCCATAGTACTGTCAGTCAGGACCAACATATGGTTGTGAGACAGAAAGGACTGAAAGTGGACCAGAGCCAATCTGATAGCCTTCAGCTCCAGGAAGTTGATGTGTGACTTGGACTCTTCCTTGTTCCCGAAACGCGTCTGGGTTGTATACATGCAGTTGTGTTTTAGGTGTTCTTTTTTATACAATACGTGCTTATAGGCACGTGGGGGCCAATTTGAGAATCAATCTTTTCCAATTAATTGTTAATCTTCCTTCCCCTCCTTCCTTCTCTTTTGTGGCTGCTTGGAGAAACCATGTAGTGGGCGGACAAAATCTGTGACACCATTAACGTCGTGACCAGGGAGCATAGGCAGCTGGTGCAGCAGAACGCCAAAGAATGCAAGGCGTTTGCTGCCAAGGGCCACCTGGACTGCTTGCTGGCGGGAGAACAGGTACTGGGCCTACCCTCTGGCAGCAGTTTTAGAGGTCAGACAGCACAATTGAGAAGGCGAGCAAGGAGATGAGATGGAGCAAGGAGACGCAAAGCAGCCTGTCCCAATCCATTCAGCTCCAGATGTTGCTGCCACAACCACAAGCACTGTTGCTCAGGGTCAGGTGCTATTTCCTAACCCCCATCAATCGTTCACGCCCTGCCTCCCCCGAACATGGAACCCAACTGCCCTCTGTGGTTCTCCCCTGCACTCCACCCACCGGGGAAAGCATCCATGCCCTCTCCACGCTGCATTCACACCAGGTAACAGTCCTTGAGCCAGGCACACTTCCCCGCCCCCTCCCCCCACCAAAATCATTCCTGCATGCATCCCATGAACACTCCTCCACAGTTGGATTCATGGGAAGAGGGTCAGGAAAAAGTCCCCCACCAGTCCTACCACCCATGTGAGAATGTCAAGCTGCCCCCAAAAGGAGCAGGCATAAAAAAGTTTTAATTTTTTTTTTAAAAAAATAATGTTTTTCATGATCCATAGTTTCTGTGTTTCTTCTGGGAGAAGAGGGAAGTTTGGGGGAGGGGGAGGGCCATGGAGAATGGTGGTATGGCAAAGCAATAAACCATTTTGGGTGCTAGGGATTGGAAGGGAAGTGGGGGGTGGCGGGTGCACTGAAACAGGGGACGGGGAGTCCTCTGACCCTGGACTTGCACTTGAGGGCAAGGAGGCCCATAGTAGCCCAGCAAGGAAAAACCCAGGTGCAGAGGAAACTACTGTGAGAAAGTCATAGGCAAAGGCTAGGTGATGGCCAGTCATAGAGTAGCCGGTTGTACGCCTGTGTCTCAGTGCTTCCTCCTGGCATTCCCAGACCCCACTAGTCTGTGAATGCCAATAGGAAACACAAAGGTTCGGGCCTGCAGTCGGCTAATCCATAAATGCCAAATAGAGAGCTCACAGGAAAAGGCCGCCTGGTGGGAAATGGCACGGAGGAAAGGAGGGAAGTGTCAGACCCCTGTCCTGTGGTCTGAGGTATGGGGGCTGGAGCTGAGGAAGGTCCTGGTGGCACTCGGTGGTCCCGGCGGCGTCTTCCAGCTGGCAACGGGAACCCGGCTGTGGGAACCGTGCCACGTCCGGGTTCGCCGCCACACCCGCAGGACCAGGGGGGAATCGCTCCTAAGGTGGAGGGAGCCCCACCCATGTGTAGTGCAGAGTCCGGGGGCGGGGCTACTGGTACGCTGCCATCCCCCGGCAGAGGCCACACCCCCTGCCTTGTTGCCGCAGCGCTCAGAGCGCTTGTATGCATAGCAAAAGACGGGGATTTAAGCAGCTCAGTGCTGCACTGGCTTTGCCGGTGATCAGAGCCTTTGCGCCTGTGAGACTGGCCCCTTTCCTGTGCTTTGAGTTTTGCCTGTTGTATCCTTGTCCCGAGTGAGAGAGCGCTTCGAGTGACTGGTGAGTGTGTGCGGGTGCGAGTGTTGTGTGTGTGTGTGTGCGTGTGTTGTGTGTGGATTCATTGCGTCGTGGTTGTAGAGATGCTCCCCTATCTCCCTGTGCACATCACCTGGTTCCCTTCTGTGTGCGTGCCCTATCCAGTTCCTGGATCATGGGGTTCTTCACACCCCCCAGCCTACCACTACTTGCACCCCCCATCGTCTCCCCTAGTCCGTGTGTGTGTGTATTGGGCGACAACCCGAAGGCCTTGCGCACCGCTTCGCCACCTCGTGATGATCTAGGCTGGGGGTTTATAATCCCAGAAGCCAATCCAGACTCTGAGGGTTCTGGTTTTCCCGCAAAGGTTTTGTTGTCGGCAGCGAGTGTGGGGGTGTGAAGTGTCCTCTCCCGTCCCTTCCTTCATCTCCCCCCTTATACCTCACAGAAAGCATGCCGTCCTGGTGCTGGGGGGAGCTGGATGGGCCAGAGGAAAGCACAGTGACACACAGGAAACATTTTTAAAGACTTTCTTGATAACACAAAAAGATCACTTAGTGACAGTTCTCCGATGCTCATTAAACTGTCACTGATAGAGGGTGTTTTGGCTAGGATTGCAGTTGGTGTGCCAGCACAAGGTGTCCTGGATCTCTGGCTATGTGCTGCTCTGCTCGGTTCAGCTGGTCCCGGAACGGGGTACTGGCTCCCTGAAGCTAACTGGCGGGGGGTGAGCCCTGCCAGTCTCACAGATGTTATGGAGAACACAGGCAGCCGTAGTTAGAAGTGGAGAGGTCTCTAGTTGGAAATCAATTATGGCTGCAATTGATCTCCAGCACTGCTTTAACAGCGAAAGAGCTCTCTACACAACAGAGCAGGTGGGTACAGGCAACACTGTATGCCTTCATAAGCTTTTAATTGTAATCATTTTTGTTTATTTTAATGTTTTAAAATGTTTTAAAGAGGTTGTGAGCTGCCCTGAGATGCCTGAGGCAGGATGGGGCAGCATATAAATGTTAATATAAATAAATAAACAATAAGCCAGGACTTCAGGGGATAGACAGGGTCCCAGAGAGCAACAGGTCTCATGAGCACCACCATAATGCATGTTTCAAGGGGGACTGATGGAAGGCATGGATGTTGTGCTTCTTCCAAAATCACCCGGCCAAGACACCAATGAACCAGGCATGGTGGTCCACTACAGTCTGGAGAACCATGGAGGAAAACCCCTTCCGGTTCAGATAGTCATCCTTGCTATGGGATGGGCAGATTATGGCGATATGGCTCCCATCAACTGCCCCATTATAATTCAGGAACCCCTCTCGCCAAAATCCTCCATTACCTCCAGGAGGTCAGCCAACTGCACCACCCAATCCAGCAGCACTTCCACAATCGCCGTGCAAGCCCCCACTAGTATGGTGCCCACCAGGGAGGTTCCAATGCCAACGAAGCAGCAGGAGTATGGAGTGGCAAGCCTGCAGATGGTGATGGCAATGCGCTTCTCCATGGGGATGGGAGACTGCATCACTGTGCTCCATTTCTCCAGTCACAGTCTGAGGTTCTTGGCTATCTTCAGGACAAGGAGAAAGGGTATCCTGAAGTTTGCAACCCACTCAGTGTCTCCCCCATGAGGACAGAACATTCTCCCAGTCTGTGCTTTTTTCCTTCACCCAGACCAGCCTCTTCATGGGTACAGCCCTGCGTATGGTGTCAGTGCTCTCAACAGGTACCTCTCCAAATGCGTCAGCTCCCTTTGCACGGCTTCAGTCCTCCCCAGTGCAGTCCACTGTTGCTGGAGACAGGCAAGTGCATGGTGCCAAAACAGTGCCACCATGTGGTGCGCTCCACTATCCCGGCCACAGATTGAACAAGAGCCTTTCTGTGCCTTGACATCATATTGCGCCAACAGCAGAAGGCTTCATCTGTTGGATTGCTCACAGGTTGTGCTCAGCAGCAGAAAGGAAAATTGGTCACTTACCTCCTGAATTTTCCTTCTACTGTGGTTCCTCTTGGACGGCCAGTTAGCACAGTAGGGTATATCCCCGTCACTACCAGTAGGAGGCAGACATACAAAACTTTGTATTCCTACTCCGGGGATCCTCTTTCCATCCCCAGTGTCTTAAGTCTTCTGTCTTTGCTGTTGGAAAACTTGAACATATGCACAACGTTAATTCAAACTTGAAAAAACACTTTAATTCAAACTAGTCCCAAGGGACCAACTACCTCAGAGTACTGCTACTTTCTTAGTTCTCTGGATACTATAGGACCAGTCCAGCTTAGCATGCCGAAAGCGACATACACGAGATCCCAGAGTACCCCATGCAACTGTACCCCTCCAGAGCTTGATCACTCCGGGTGGGTCTGGCCGTCCAGGAGGAACCACAGTAGAAGGAAAATTCAGGAGGTAAGTGACCAATTTTCCTTTCTCCCTGTGGTTCCTCCTGGACGGCCAGCTAGCACAGTAGGGACCTTCCCAAGCAGTGTCCCCCATGCAAGAGAGAATACTTGCTGAAGGGTGGAATGCGATCAATTTTACTAGTGAGATCCCTCCTCTCCTATAACTCCTTGCAGAACCCTTCTACCGAATGCTGCTTCAGCTGATTCCTGAAGAGGTATCTTGTAATGCCTCGTAAAGGAATGAATCGAAGACCAAGCGGCTGCCCTACAAATCTCCCCGTAAGGTGCAGCTTGCCTAAATGCCTGTGAAGTGGCCGCTCCCCTTAAGGAATGAGCGAAAATTCCACTTGGCGGTGTTCTGCCTTGAGCCTTATAGGCCTCCTTAATGCATAATACGATCCATTTTGCTATCATGGATTTTGAAGCCCTTGCACCTCTATTTTGTGGGTCATATGCCACTAGGAGAGCTGAAGATTTCCTGACTAATGCTGTATGATCCAAATAGATCTTCAAGGCTCTTTTGACGTCGAGAGTGTGCCATACCCGCTCCTGTCGATGCGATGGGTGCGGACAAAAAGATGGCAGATTGATCTCCTGATCCCTATGGAAAGGAGAGTTAACCTTGGGAATAAAACTAGGATCTAGCCTTAGGGTTACAGAGTCCTTCTTGAATACAAAAAAGCTTGGCTCTGCCGACAGGGCACTTAGCTCTGAAACTCGCCTTGCTGATGTGATTCCTATCAAGAAAGCTACCTTTAAAGTCAGATAGTACGAAGATACTTCCCCCAGGGGTTTAAAAGGGATGGTTGTCAGCGCTTTAAGGAGGAGATTCAGGTCCCATGAAGGGAAACGGTGAGCTATGGGCAGAGAGAGGACTCTGGCCACTTTTATAAACCTACGAATATGAGGATGTTGCGAGATGTTTCTCCCTGATCTAGAGGAGAGAACGCTATTCAACGCTGCCACTTGTCTCTGCAACGTATTTGGTTTTAAGCCCCCACTTAATCCCTCTTGTAGAAAATCTAAGACTATTCTGACTGATGCCTTGACCGGATTCAGTTCTTTTTTATCACACCACCCCGCAAATTTTGCCCAGGTACTCTGGTCGATGGACGTCTGGACTGGAGCATAGTTCCCAGGACCTGTTGCGAGTACCCTAACTTTGCGAGAGCTCTCCTCTCAATCTCCAGGCAGTTAGAGAGAGGGACTCTGGATTTTCGTGACAGATTGGACCCTGCATTAACATGTCCGATCTGATTGGAAGAATGAGTTGAGGAGTTGTTGCCATTGCTAGAACGTCGGCGAACCACGGTCGGTGTGGCCAATATGGAGCCACCAGGATCACTTCCGCACGCTCCCTCTTGATTTTTGCCACCATTCGTTGTATTAACGGGACTGGAGGGAAAGCGAATAGTAGTCCCCACGGCCATGGTATGTTGAGCGCGTCGAAACCCGCTGCTTGTTTGACCGGGAATCTGGTGAAGAATGTCCTTGCCTTTGCATTGGACGAGAAACAGGATTGAATATAAGCCCTGGTTCTGTTCTTGTGGAGGTACCTGTTCTATTGCCCCGATGTCCCTTAATCTGTAGATCTCGTTCAGCATGGCCTGGTGTTTTTGGCGTTGCTGGATCTTGGTGATACAACGAAAAAGTTCTTTGGGTAACGTATGAATTCGATGGAGTAACCTCTTTGGATTGTTTGTAATACCCACTTGTCTGATGTGGATCCCTGCCAGATGTTTCCGAATCTTTGAAGTCTCCCTCCTAGCAGTAGAGGCTCTGACTGATGCCTTATGTAGTCATGCCTCTGTCTTGGCTCTGCTACCTCCCTGGGACTGCTTACTGTGTCCTTTTTGTTTGGTCCACAGGGATCTGTACCTCTGTTGTCTGCTCCTTGGGGCATAAGAGGACTTCCTATTGCTTGCAGAGGACTGTCGCTGGTTGTAGGGACGAAAATTCCTTTTGGTCTGTCCTACGCTTTGCAAGGTCTGCTTCTTGTTCTTATCCGCTGCCTCAGTGAGCACCTTATCTAGGTACATCCCAAAAAGCTTTTCCCCTTGAAAAGGACCACCCACCAGTGTGTTCTTGGCTGTCCTTTCCAGGATCTTAGCCATAGTCTGCGTCTGGCCGCTACGTTAGATGCTACAGCTCTAGAGGACCACCTCAGCATGTCTGTGGACGAGTCCGCGATGAACGAGTGCACGAGTTGGATTCTAGCAGAGAGGATCCTTGTCATCTTAGCTGATACCTTGGGATCTCTAGCTCTCCTGATCCACGCCATGACTGTTCTGGAAAAATATGAGGTTACTACTGCCATTTTTATTACTGTGGCTGTCTCCTCAAAATTACGTCTAAGGTTAGACTCAATCCCCTTGTCTGTGGGGTCCCTTGGGTAGCATTCCCCTTCTGTGGGGAACACTGAGTTACGCGTCAGCGAGGCTGCTGCCGCGTCTACCTTTGGGATTGCGAGGAGACGTTCCTTATTTTTCTGTAGGGAGTATAGCGACATGAGTGACTTGTTCATTTTAAACAGCTTGTTTGGCTGCTGCCACTGCTTTTTAATTATGCGCTCGTAAGCCCTATCGAGCACCACTCCCTTATCTTTCACTGATGCTCTAGGAATATAGCGTCTGGCTTCCTCGTCCGAGGATTCTGAAGAAGCCTGCTTATCTTTCTTTTGTTTGAGGTGCAGGGTTCGAGTCATCTGATCTAGTATCTGATCTCTATATTTCATAGGAAAATGTCTATCTGGGTCCCCAGAAGATTCTATTTCTAGATGCTCTATTTCACCCTCCTCAATGGATGAGTTATCTTCCCCCACCTCTGACATGATGTCCTCCCCGCCCTGAGCCTCCTGTTCCAGCTCCTCTAGGTCAGCTGCCTCTGCGGGCTCCTCTATATCTCTGGTGGCCAGGGAAGTATCCATATCCCCTTCTTCTGATGAGGATCTGTCCTCCTCCTCCGAGGATACAGGGGATTCTAGGAGCCCCACTCTGCGCTTTTTGTGCTTGGGGGCCTTCCCCTTCCCTGCCTCCTTTGACCGGCCTTTAAAGGATCTCTTCCCCTTATCCCTGGGAGGGGACCTTTTGCGCTTTAGCTGCGCCAGGATTTCCTTAAGCACTTCCATGTGCGGGTCCCGAGGCTGACCAGACGGTGGACTTACAGGTTCCGTTTGTGTCTCCGTGGCTGTTTGAACGGGCGGGGGGGGGTCTTTTTCTTTTTTGCCACCATTTTGCTGCTGACCGATTTGACCACGCTCCTTCCCTCATCCGTGCTCATGTCTGAAGCTCAGGATATGGCTCCCCGCGCGCCAAGGTACGCTGGGGCAACCACGTGCGGTAGTCTCGCTTGCCTATTGGCTGCTCTGCCTCCCCGCGCGCTTTGCGTGGCCCCCCCCTTCCCTTGCGACGCCAATGGCGTCGTCCTGCTTTTCCCCGTGGTCTTCCTGACGGGTACAAATGGGGGTTGGTGGCCCAGTGCTGCCGATGAGGAGGCCCTCTACTGGCGCGCCTAAAAACCTTTGTGGCATGTATTACGTTTCCCCCCACCCCGCGGGCTGAGCTGGGACCCGGAATGGATCCGTGCTCCTTGAATTTCCTGGCCCCGCACTGATTCTCGCCCCCCCCTTGCCTACTGCGGCGGGGGGAGGGGGAGAGAGAGGGGATCGACGGAGGGGAGGGCATAAAAAAGGAGGAAGCAGTTGGTAAAATTTTGCTTACTTCTCCTCAGCCCTGTCCAGGCGAAGCCTCGATGTTGCGATTTTATTGTATGTAATATACAATGAGAATTAATATACTGGAACCAATGACCATATTTGAAAATGCATGTAACTATTGTACCAAAGCTCTGAATTCTCTGTACTGATCCAGTAGGCAGGATCTCTAGAAATAGCCAGGTAGGCTGTGTGGGAAATAATCTCACATGACTTTCACAAACTCCCAACCACATCATCATGTCTTGCAAGACCAGTGATTTACATCATATTGCTGACCAACCGCACCCAGCCTGGAACAAAGCACTGACAAAGACTAAAACAAAGGGGCTTGATGAGAGGGTGCTTGAACACCCCTGAAGAATATCTCCTTCACGCCTGGAGGGGAAGGAGGAGATGTTTCTGCTCAGGGAGTTGCCAACTGACAAGCAGAAGCCATTCAAGCGGCCATCACCCTTTTTGCACCAGCACAGATGATAAAGGCATATCTACTCCCTGCCTGAAGGGAGGGAAAAAGATGTCCTGTTATCAAGTGCCCACCCTGACTAACAAACAAACTGGGAATGTGACCATTAGCACCCAGGCTCCAGATGGATGGGAAAGGGAGATGACAGCCAGACTCTGTAAGATGAATACCAGCAAGCACATTGCACAATCAAGCACCCTGGAATATGCATACTGAAGAACATCTTCTCCCCAAAACACTATAAAAGACTGAAGCAGAGACCAGAACGTTGTCTCAGCGCTTGGCATCTAACTTGGTGTTCGTGGGCTGTTGACCCTTTCCGGGACCCCTCCATAGGGGGTCCTACAACCCTATCTCCTGCTCCTAACAGATGACATCCACCGTTTTGAGCTTTCAAGACATGTAAGACTGACTTTGGGTGTGGGATATTGTATAGCTAGGTAACTGCTGCTGGATCATTACAGACTGGGCTTTATAAATGTGTGAACAACTAAATAAATCTATAACTATGATTTAAGATCCCTTCTATGTGAATCTCTCATATGTGCAAACCAGGGTGTGTGGGTCCCCCGATCCAAAGAGAGCTAATTCCCTAAATCCTAACAATTGGTGGAGAATTGCGTGCTGGGAGGGAAGATATCCTGTGGTTCCTACTATTGACAGTACCCATTGGGATAAGTACATTTTTGCTGGTCCCCATTAACCCAGACTGTGAGCTGCATTGTTTGGCCAACAGTGCTGCTCACACCCTGGAAACACACTGGTATTGTTAATAGAAGGGAATCAGGGTACTCTCCTAGGGACACACCACACACGTGTGGCAAACACAGGCAATGCCTTGGTTTAGGAAAAAGAGTAGGGGAAGGGTCCCTGTGGAGGAGTGGGGCAAGGTAAAGGTCCTTCCAAAACTAGTGGACTTCATTCAAAATTTGGGAAAATGCCCTTGGACTGATCAGCTCTTTACAAACCCCATTACTGAAAAACAGATATTTGAGGTTTGGGATAAGTATGTTTCTTTATATTCCCCTAAAAAAGAGCATAAGGTCTCTGCTGCTATCTGGCTTCTCTGGGGGGCTGTACAGGATGCTGTAGCACAGATCTCCACCTTAAATGATAATGCTAAAGTAACTGATGTGTTAATGGGAGATCTCAAACGCAGAGAACAACAGAGTGTTAGTTGGCGCAATGAACAGTCCTGTCAGCAACTCAGACAAGCCATTGAGTACAGGGAACTCAACGAACACCTGGCAACATTACAAAAAGATTATAGGCGTCTTCAAAGAATTAATCAGGATAACCTCACCAAGTTGCAGGAAAGCGAAGCAGGTCTGAGATTGTTAATGAATCAAGTCAAAAAGTTCAGGGAAGGAGATCCTGTATCTCATGTAAAATGCCAAGAAAAAATCAACGCTCTCACACAAAGCTTAAAGGGAAAACATGCCATCATTTCAGCTAATAGAAAAATCCCTGCCTCGCAATGTAGCAAAATGGACCCAGATGCACCCTTTTACGATGATTACCCCTCTGATGAGGAGGAACTTATAACCAGCATTTGTATGCCCATGGCCCCCGATAAGACACTTCCCCACACCCCTGAGAAAACTGCAACTCCCCTGCCTCCCTGTGATCCAGACCCTCTAATAAACAATGCCTCCCTTAAGGAGCACTGGCAACCTCAGCCAAAGAGAGATGCCTGGCATCAAGATCATGCAGGAGGGAAAAGTTCCTCTGGCCAGCCATGGGACTCTTACCCCTTCCCTCAGAATGTCCACGGTCCTGTAGGGTTCCCCAGGAGTCCCCCTCCATGGCCAGGTTTCCAGGACAGGGCTTGGAGTGAAATACAGACATTCGCTAACTTGTTTTGGGGAATGTATTTCACCCATCTCTCCATGTGGCTCCCCCATTCTGCCCTAACCAGCAACAGTGGTTCCTGGCCTCTACAAGCGTAATCCAGCCTGAAGCAAGCCCCCCCTTTTTGTGTGTTTGTGTGTCAAGGAGGGAAATATTGCTTTTTATTGTTGTGATTGGTAGAGTTGTCTTTTAGGTAGTCTGTTTAGGTGTTCTGTTAAAAATAGGGCCTCATCTACACTGACTTTGCCAGCAAGGGCTAAAACTGTCTGTAAGGAGGAATAAAAGCAGCAGTCTCAAAAATCATGCATGTGTTGTCTCTGCCATTTACCATGCTTCAGTGCTGATATCAGTAATTTGTGTGTGCTTAACTATGTGGGATGTATGAGATAGGGTGTATGTATATTTGTATGCTCGAGGAGATCCCCATGTGGGTATGTGTGTGCGTGACTTTGCCTGAGTGCCCTGAGATAGGGGTGTGTGACAAAAATTTGTGTGAGCACATGTGCAAGTGTAATGAATGTTTTATTGAAAGCTTGTGTAAGTGGGTGCGCCTGCTATGTATGTATGTTTGAGGATTCCTACAAATCAGTGCTGGAGCAGGCAGCCATTATGCATGGGTTGTCTACAAAAGTAATACTGTTCATGCTCTTACAGTATTAAAAGGGGGGAGGATTTATATAATTCTAGTGATTAGTTTCATGAATTAACCATGGGAGTCACCCTTAATTAGGCCTTGCAGAGGTCAGATCTCTTTATTTCTTACAGAAGCAAGAAGGTGGCCTTGGAAGGCAACACTAAGGAACCAACCACAGTTTTTATTTTATTTTATTTCATTAATGTGTGTATGTTATGCCATGGCTGTTTGTCACTCAGTGTTGTGTGTTTATCACTTAGTGTTGTATGTCTATCTATGTGTCTATGTGATATCACTACCTCTTCACCACCACGTGTTTATCTAGGCTTTGTAGTTTGTTTGTTTTCTATTTACAGTTTTTTAAGTTAAGCATCTTTCCAGCTATGTCATGACATCACTCACACTATTTGCGCAAAGGGGTAGTTGTAAAGACTAGCCCCCAGCCCCCACATTGGGTCAAGTGCTGGTAACCTCTGACCCTATCCAATGACAATATCAGCAGACATCACCCCCAATGTTCTCCTTTTGTATCACCACTTTTTCAGGCTTGTATAAATAAATGTTTTTATGTAATACCACCCCCTGGAACTCCCACATGGTATAATGAATTATTTATGCACACTACCCCAGACACTGGATTCATGTTCATGTGTAATGTAACTAAAATTTATGTAAACAATGTTACTTGGACTCTACATGCAAATGAATGAAAGCAATTAAAGTACAACATTTAGCTAACACATTAGGCCATGCAGCTCTGGTTCTCAGATCAGAAGGAAATACAATTACCCATGTCCTAACAGAAGTAGAATATACCATGAAACATTCTTTTTGGGGAAAGTCTATTTGGGTGGTCACCCACTGCTACAGGGGTGTTCAATCTTCTAATACATTCCATTGTTATCATTTTAATCATTCAATGTATTTTAATAGCTGCTGTTATCTGGATTGCATGTTGGGCAAAGAGAGCGATACGAGCCTTGCAGGCCAGGGCTATTCATGCTCCATTGACACGAAGGACATAGGCTCTCTGACTGAGAATTGAGCTCCCTCACAGCCAGACAAGTCAATGATCCTTAAAACCTAAAAGCCTCAAGCAGTCCAGAAACAAAATTATGTCACCATAAAATTATGCCACCATATTGCAAAATGGTGACAAGGCGGGGACTGTTGCGATTTAATTGTATGTAATATACTATGAGAATTAATATACTGGAACCAATGACCATATTTGAAAATGCATGTAACTATTGTACCAAAGCTCTGAATTCTCTGTACTGATCCAGTAGGCAGGATCTCTAGAAATAGCCAGGTAGGCTGTGTGGGAAATAATCTCACATGACTTTCACAAACTCCCAACCACATCATCATGTCTTGCAAGACCAGTGATTTACATCATATTGCTGACCAACCGCACCCAGCCTGGAACAAAGCACTGACAAAGACTAAAACAAAGGGGCTTGATGAGAGGGTGCTTGAACACCCCTGAAGAATATCTCCTTCACGCCTGGAGGGGAAGGAGGAGATGTTTCTGCTCAGGGAGTTGCCAACTGACAAGCAGAAGCCATTCAAGCGGCCATCACCCTTTTTGCACCAGCACAGATGATAAAGGCATATCTACTCCCTGCCTGAAGGGAGGGAAAAAGATGTCCTGTTATCAAGTGCCCACCCTGACTAACAAACAAACTGGGAATGTGACCATTAGCACCCAGGCTCCAGATGGATGGGAAAGGGAGATGACAGCCAGACTCTGTAAGATGAATACCAGCAAGCACATTGCACAATCAAGCACCCTGGAATATGCATACTGAAGAACATCTTCTCCCCAAAACACTATAAAAGACTGAAGCAGAGACCAGAACGTTGTCTCAGCGCTTGGCATCTAACTTGGTGTTCGTGGGCTGTTGACCCTTTCCGGGACCCCTCCATAGGGGGTCCTACAACCCTATCTCCTGCTCCTGACAGATGACATCCACCGTTTTGAGCTTTCAAGACATGTAAGACTGACTTTGGGTGTGGGATATTGTATAGCTAGGTAACTGCTGCTGGATCATTACAGACTGGGTTTTATAAATGTGTGAACAACTAAATAAATCTATAACTATGATTTAAGATCCCTTCTATGTGAATGTCTCATATGTGCAAACCAGGGTGTGTGGGTCCCCCGATCCAAAGAGAACTAATTCCCTAAATCCTAACATCGGGACTGGCTGTAGTTGGGTCCTGGGGATTGAACTTTCCCCCCACTGCAGCAAGCTTACAGCTGATTGCTGAATATGCTGCACCCAACGGTCTCTCTGTAATCGGTCACCTTGAAACTAACCCCTCTCGGGTGCCGCGCCTGCTCTTCGGGCTCTCCCTGCCCAGCGAGCCGAGGAGACTGCCCGGCCTTGCTCCTGCCCCCCCACCAGGGGGGTCGGTGAACAGTGGGAGGAATTTCTCCTCCCCGGGCACCTGGAGCTATTCTTTACACGCTGCCTGTCAGTTTTCCCAGGTTCTTCCTGGAGGCAGCTAGCCTGCCTCCTACCTGCGTGAAGGCAGACAATCAAATGGGGATGGAAAGAGGATCCCTGGAGTAGGAATACAAAGTTTTGTATGTCTGCCTCCTACTGGTAGTGATGGGGATATACCCTACTGTGCTAGCTGGCCATCCTGGAGGAACCATAGGGAGAAAAGGCCTGGAGTGTCATAACGAGCACAAGAAGTTCTCAGCATGCATCTCCATGGCTGATGTTCCAACGTCCATGAACTCTGCAGGCCATGTGCCAAACGTTTTAAACAGCTTGAGCAGCTGTGCGCGGCCTAGCTAGGATTGGCAGCACACTGTACATGAACAGCTATTGGCCACTATTAGTCATGTGTCCTTACAGGACTGGCTGTATGCCAAGTGTGACCTGCTATTAGTTGGACGACTACTATTGGCGCAAAACATTTTTGTAAAGCTTATGCTAGGTGCATGTGTGCTGCTGTATCTGCACTGCTAATTCATGTGTCTATTAAACTGCATAGATATTTCTGTCACAAGCACATCAGTGCACAGGCCAACTCATCTAAAAACCTTACAGAGGTTAGCACCACAGAAACATTAAATTTTTTTTACTGGGGTAGGGGAGAAACACTGAATATTAAGAAATGGACAGGTGGGGGCATTTGCAAAGCAGTGAAGGTCACTGTGCTCAGAATGTATGTGAGAGCAGAACTACCCATTGAGTAAAAGTTACTCATATTTTCTTATCTTAACAGTTTTTGCTTGCAACGAGCACAAGGAGTCATAACTCCATAGAAAGCTATTGCTGCAGGTTGTTTGCCCGGGAAGCAAAATGGTTTTGGCTTTAGTGTGTGGGTGCTGTGGCCATCCAAGTAAGGGGCCAAGCAAAGGTTTGTTTGGTTTTTTTGGGGGGTGGAGGGGGTGGGGGGAGAGGAAGAGAGTGATGGATACCCTGGTCTTTGCTGACATTTGGGTGACGCCTGATGTACAGAGAACTGGCAGACCCATCCTCCAAGGCAGCCTAGGTGCTCATAGGGTGCACACAATGTGGTTCTATGTATGCATGATGCGAGTGCAGATACCGCACAACCCTGCTGCAGTTCAAAATTCAACAGAATGAAGGAGTAGAAACTAGATGAGATGAGAGAGTGGGATGAGTTCACCAAGAACTGGTGAGGCTGCAGCTTGTCTGCATACGCTCCCAGCATCCTCGGCTGTCATCGCTCGAGGACACCACGACCCTCCTGGGGTTTGGCCTTCCTGCCACCCCGAGCTCCACCGACCAGCGGGCCAAGAACTGGTGAGGCTGCAGCTCGTCTGCATACGCTCCCAGCATCCTCGGCTGTCATCGCTCGAGGACACCACGACCCTCCTGGGGTTTGGCCTTCCTGCCACCCCGAGCTCCACCGACCAGCGGGCCAAGAACTGGTGAGGCTGCAGCTCGTCTGCATACGCTCCCAGCATCCTCGGCTGTCATCGCTCGAGGACACCACGACCCTCCTGGGGTTTGGCCTTCCTGCCACCCCGAGCTCCACCGACCAGCGGGCCAAGAACTGGTGAGGCTGCAGCTCGTCTGCATACGCTCCCAGCATCCTCGGCTGTCATCGCTCGAGGACACCACGACCCTCCTGGGGTTTGGCCTTCCTGCCACCCCGAGCTCCACCGA
>QEPC01005573.1:830159-889052 GCA_003113815.1 Sphenodon punctatus | reverse complement strand
ATAACCTGGAGTGGCGTGGATAAAAGCAGCTCGCCCCAGAGAGTGCAGTGTAACACTCACGGAACACAGACCACCTCGACAGCCCGGGACCCTCGGCAGGCCAGTCCCGTGAGGGAACCAACCAAAGTCCCAGAAGTCAAAACCTCCCAGGCGTTATTGAATGAAGGCCTCAGGCTGTCTTGGTAGTTTCCTGAACAACTGCCCGGCCCTTAGAGCCTCACTCAGACAGACCTCTAAAAGCCTATGGGTGTGATTGGTGCGATTGTGATGTGGTCGGGACACCCGGAGAACCAGGTGACTCTCAATATTTCTGTGAACATTGTAAGTGGACCCCGGATAAACCCCATCAACGGGATTTTGACCAGCCTGCCCCAGGGCCTCTACATCCCGACAAGGAGCCGGGGCGCAAGAAGTCCGCAAAAAGGGGGCAGTAAGCATGTAGACTTTCTTTCCCATTACTCGGCTGGAACACAAGCTGGTTGGGGCTCCAACCCCATGACTGAGTGATGGTGACGGATCAGAGAGGGGGAGGAAGCCTCGTTGTTGTTTATGTTGCTCACATTAGAGGGTTGGGTGGGTGTTGCCTGCCCTGTTTAGTTGGAACCTTGGACCCAAGGTCCCTCCCCGCACCCTTGGTTTTTTAAAACGGGGTGTGTGTAATAGGGTGGCATTCCCTGGTCAGGAAGCACCTCGAGTACAGGGCCTAGGTTAAAATGCTGCAGGGTTGGGGCATGCCCAGTTAGACCCCAGGAAGCTTCTGGAGTCTAAGTCTTGGAGCATGCTCAGTAGGGCCTGGCCAGGTAGCACCTCTATTACAAGGCCTAGGCAAACAGGAAGTAGGTTGAGGAGCATGCTCAGTAAGGCCAGGTGACACTGAGCATGCTCAGGGCCTATAAAGGCCTGAAGCTCAGTTAGAGAAGGGGGAAGCTAGGGGAAGGAGCTCCCTGCTGGAGACTCCCAGCCCGGACGTCAGCCCCCTTCCTCAGAGGACCCACAGACGGAGCAGGTCAGAAAGAAGGGACCTAGCAGGGACCCGCGTAGGGACCCTGCCAGTGGGACTAGACCTCCCCAGGGCGGACGTCCAATTTAGGATTGGTTAAGGGACCCCGCAGGGCTGTAAGCCCGGCACAGATGCTACTTGGCGGGGCAGGCATTGGCTATAAGGGGAGGTTGGAGGCCAAGGGTGGGATCCCTCTTGGGGTACCTACAAGCGTAGACCCCTGATAAACAGAGGGGGAAGGTCGTGACCGGGGAGCTGCTAATTCCCGTGTGCGCTCTCCCACACTCGTGGGAGAGCCCCTTCTGGTTACAGTATGTTATATTATTGTTATATTTTTACATTGTAAAGTGGTCCGAGCACCATTTTGGTGGAAGGCACTATAGAAATAAAATTATTATTTGTATACCACTTCAGAAGAAAAACAAAACAAGCAAATGTGGGAAAATTTTGTGAAGCCAGACGTTCGAGACTGAGCAGGGCGAGGAGATGAAAAGCAACATCTCATGCCTCATGCTTCTTTGCTCTGGAGAGGTTATCATTGTGGGTATCACTGGTCCAGTTTAATGGACGTTCTAAGGAGAAGACAGCAGGAGGTTCACTCCTGTTGCACCAATGGTGAAAACGGCAGGTGAGACGTACTAAGCTGATGAACATCCCTCAGGACTTTGGGCCGAGAGTCTGTGTTGGAAACATCTACACGGGAACTCAGTGCATGCACCGTATGTTTCCCCCCCCGCCCCCTCTGCCTTGAGAAATTTCACCAGGAAATTCTGGGGAAAAAACAACCTCCTTATTCCTGCAGAATGATCCAATTTAATTGGAACCACATTCTCCAACAAAGCTTGTCTCTGTTGAAAATTCCAACCCAGCCCTAGTGCTGCTGTCAGTGTCTGGGGGAGTTCTATAAAGACTCTAGGAAGACAACAGTATAAAGTTGAGCTGATGATTAAACAATATTAAATCACACTGAATATCTGCAAAGTTCTTCAGGGAGAATAAAAGCTGATCTACAGTCTGACACTGGGCATTGAAATGACAGCTGCTTTATAATTTCTCTGTGGTTAAACAGGGTGCAAGTGTAAGGATATAAAATAAGGACAGCTATGGATAATTTTTAAGAATCAGAATGACTAATTTCTAATGTCTAGATGTCTAGAACAACATTACTGATGGACATGCCCCACACTAAAAGTGATGACTTTACAAAATTTTAATGTCTAAATTTGTTCTACTCTGCACCGCATAAGACTGAGCACTTACTCTTTGATATCACGAAGTTGATCAACATCCTGAGGTTTTGTGAAATCTGGATCATGTGTCAGCAAATGAATCATATATGGTACCACGTATTCAGGCAGCAGGGATAGCAGCTTTTCTGGAATAACAAAAAATCAGCAGTGTAAGTTTTGATACATTTGTATCTTGCTCATAACTTTAATTTTAGTGGCTCAAAAATACTGTAAAGCTGTTTGATCATAATTAATAAAAAGGTACACCAGCTAAGAAGCAAAGGGTTTTTTTGTTAGACAGAAGAGATACCATAGCACCACTTAATTACAATTAGTACCAGCAGTGAATGGAAAGCTACGTTATAAAGTGATTAAGGCAAAACTATATAAAAAGATTATATTTTGAGGCTAGCTATTTAAGAATCAGAAGAAAAAAAATATCACAAACTGGTAAAAACAAAACACCACACCACTTAGGCAATGTTGTTAACTTCCCTCTTTTGAACTCCTAAAATTCAGTTTCCAACAATTACATTTAAAATAAATCTTATTCCAGTACTAACCATTAGCCACTGGGTTCTGTTTAATATACTCCCGTCGTATACTGATGTTTTTGAGCAAACACTGTCTGGCATGTGCTCTTCTCTCTTTTACAGGGTCTTTGGCACACAAGGCAAATATTGCCATATATTCCAACGGGAGCAGCAACTTCACAAGCGCCTTATGCAGCTTCTGAGCAAATATCTGCCTCACTTGATAACACTCATCCTGAAACAGCAAAAGCATAAAGTAAGGAAGTAATTGAAGCCTTATTTCTGTCAATGTTATAACATTAAAAACTGGTATCTAAGGCTGCCTGGGTAAATTCTTTAAAAAAAACGTTATGCTACAGTGTCAGGTAGAATTTTAAGAAGTTATTTTGCAGAAAGATCATCAAAATCTTAGCATTAACAAAATCACTGTGGTGAGGTGACCTAGTCTAATAACCCACACCCTTACCTGAGTGCAGTTACTTACATTAATGACAAGTGCACAGAGCTGGAATTGCTCTGGGGTAATGATTTCATGGTAACAGGGCTCCTGTGCAAGCTTCATTATAGCACTACCCGCAGCCAGACGCAGACGAGACATATCAGATTTACTGAAATACACAAACAAGAAAAATCACAATACTCACTGTCCCCTTCTGACCGATGGGCTCATTAGTCTGGACTAATGATTTGGAACTGCAGACTTATTTGCATGGTAAAATGTTATACTTATGCAATACTTCAAATGCTCTAACAGCAAATCTGATTTCCAGCTCAGGTTTGTAAAAAGCAAGGGGCATTGCATGCTTATTCTACAGCAGCTTTAGCAAAGGACTTCAAGCCAAATCCTGCAAAAACCTACAAAAACTTGTACATCTATTCAGAACCCTAGCGAATTTGATGTGAGTACTTCCTTGTAAGTTGTGGGGCTTTACATATGAACAACAATCCTAAGCAACAATTACCTCTGTTACTAAGGTTCAATTGTTTTACCCATCTATAGTTTTGGGCCAATCCTATTTCACAAGGTTGTTTTAGAAATGTGTGTGTGTGTAATGTTTTGAATATGCTAGAAGAAAGGTCCTACAGAAGTACAAAATATTACCTATCAATGTTATCTTTACAAAAGTGCTAGGAATTTTATTTTCAAAACAACAAGGGCTTCGGGCTGTGCATATGATCTCGTTATGTTAGAGCTGAAGCAGGCTGAGCTGGCCCTAAAGGAGTTAACAGGGTTATTCCCCCTACTCCTAGCCAGCTAACCCCACAGCAGAGGTGACAGAAGGGAGGCTGGCTATGAGCAACTGTGGCTGGGAGGAGCCAGCTTGACCAGTCATGACTAGAAGACCAGAGCTTAGTAACAAAGACAGACTGCCAGGAAAGCCTGGAGAACTGAACAGTAGGAAGTTTTGTCAAGTCAGAGAAGGAGGAGACCCCTAGTGCAAGAAACCATTTTATGTTGGCTGACTGTTTACTTTTCAAACTGACTATTAAACAAAGCCCAAGGGGGAGAAGAGAGATCTGTAACTTACATGAGTGGGAGTGCATCTTCACTGTGGAACCTGACACAAAAAATCTAAACTTTTTTAGACCAGAATTTTAATAATTCCCTGCACCACCATTTCCTTACTTTATAGGAATGAAAGCTGATAAAAACTACAAAGTGATGTCATCCTTGGGAGCTTCAGAAAATACTTGCAAAACTTTACAAATACAAAGACTGATCTGTCATTGATTAGAATTGACCAATGCTTATTAAAACGGGTAAAAAGACCTATTCGGTCATAACTACGACCAGTAATAAACTAAGAGTTATAGTATGTAGACTCTGAAGAGACAAGGAAAAAAATCAAAAACGACTTACCTGATTCTCTTCTGCTCCGTCAAGTCTCCCTCACTGACCAGCATGGCTGATAATAATCGGAGTGTTGAATTTGCAGATTTAGACTGGTTGTTTTTCATACCCAGGAGCCAGCGTACCAAAAGTTTAATTGCTTGCACCTAATAAGGAGAAAGATATGAAGAAAGAATTGATATTAACTGCTATTTGAAAGTGATACACCAAATATATTTAAACTAAGTTGCTTTATAATTTAAGTCGACACCTAATCAATAAATTTTAAACACTTAATAAAAGCACAGAATAAAGCAACAACTTTTTAGCCATTTGAAAAAGTGATAGTTACTTGATGGAAGAAGTGTGTTTTAAAGAGGTAGTTAAGTAAATGATGGGTAAGTTTATATGAAGGCATGAGAAACAGCACTGGCAAAGCCATGAACTGAGAGAAGCATATGTAGGATACAGACAGTCAAAAACTTGATTAGAGCAGACAGACTTGGAAAAGCAATAGTATGAAGTGAGATTACATAATATAATGGGGTGCAAGTATGCAGGGCATTGAAGGTGAAGAGAAGGTTGAACATGAGATATATAGAATTTCAGAGATGGCAAGTGAAAAGGTAAAAAGGGTGTCTGTACATTTGAGTGCAGCACAATTGTGCAATTTACTATTATTAGATAGGATTATGTTATACTGAAAAGAAAAATATTGCAGATACAGATTTCCAGAAAGAAACAATATGCACAATGTAAAGTTAATATCCACTGCTAATGTAAACATATGCTCTGAGTCTCTCTGCAACATCAGGACCTACATTAAGATGAAACAAAATTGGAAATAGTGAGTTGTAGGGCATCTCTATCCAGGAAAATAGCAGGAAGTTCTTTTATGAAATAGTTATAATTAGTTAAAACCCCTGGGCCACTGGCATTCTTTTGGTCCAGAGACAGACATGGGTTTGAAAAAAGGTCACAGAGGTCTGGGCATGCTGGGTTGCAGGTCAGCAGGAGGGGTGAAGAGGAAAGGTCTAACTGGAGTGGGAAAGTGCTGTGCGAGGTAGGTAGTACCCTGCTGGCAGGCTTGCCTGGTGCTCCGTTTGTAGGTGGATGGGCCCATCTCCAAAATCCTCTAGTGGTCCTGCTATAGCCCTTCCCCCCCCACTCAAGTACCTTGCACTCCACCACCCTGTTTAATTAGACAGCAGCACAAATGTACCTTTGCTAGAACTTCTGGGGAAACCTCTTCATCTGGGGACCATAATTTCCCATTTTTCTCACCTGTTGACTACAAATATATAATGTTTAATTGTTGACTCAAACAAAACACACATTAAAACCACATTTTGTTGGAATAGTAGCTTTTTATTTCTCTCCCCATGTTACCACCATGTTAAACACTTGGAGAACACACCTTCATTAGCCTAACTATATAACCGTAACTCTTTAATACCACAATCATAACCCAAAACAGAGGGTGGGGAGGAATAAAACTAAATCTTACCCTGTCATTCATCAGGAGATCTTTCACAATGAAATTTGCAACTACAGACTTCATTGGAGAAGCAAACTGGTCGGGTGCTAACATGGAAATGTGGCCCAAGGAGACAAGAGGAGTTATAAGTTGCTCTGGAACATCAGCATTTAAACTTCGGCTAAGAGGCTAAAGAAAAAAATAATCATATTAATAAGCATTGGAAAATGTGAACTTTTCAAACTAATTTATTTGATACTGTACTATTGGGTTGGCAAAACCCATTATCCCAATTATGTTGTCACACACTGTGGAGTGGATGTACTTGAATTTTTATAACACCGTGCCCCCATTACCCGCTTTTGCATTTCACTATCATACAGGAGTCCAGAGACCTCAAATTCAAACAAAGAGGCACATTACCATGTGCTCTCTCTTATGGAAGTTTCTCTATTGACAGTCCTACAACACAGCCATTAATGTCTCCACTTAATACCATGTGGTATCTTTGCCAAATTAATCATTGTTAAAAATGAATACTTCAAAAGAGGACCATACTGGGTGTTAACAAGTAGACATGCAGATCATGTCCATACTGAATGAAAGCAAGATTGTTAGTAAGGTCCACCACAAAGGAACACGTGTAAGCACAAATGAGTAGTGGCCACGCCTCACTTCTTAGTCAGTGCAATGCTATTTCAACATGAGACTAGGAATAAGGCCACACTAACCCACACGGGGTGACTCTACCCCACATTAGCCTGTGATGCAGCTGACCTTCAGGCCGGCAGCATAGGAATGCAGCTGATCTTCAGACTGGCAGAGTAGTTCACCATTCCTATATATCTATATCTGGCAGCTGCCAGATATTCACCCAGTTCCGCCCCAGGGTGGGCAGCTAGCTGCTACGTGATGCATCTGCCCGAGAAGGCTGGTGATGCATTGTGGGCTACTGTTCTCCCACCTGGGCCACCTCCCATCAGGTCCATCCCGTACAGCCCTGCCCCGTGGAGAGATCTGCTGGCACCATAGAGCTGCAGGCATATTTTGCCATTCCTGTGTATCTACATCACAGCAGGGGTCAGGATAATGGGCAGGGCGCTTGCCCATGTGAACAGTCCTCGGCCCGCCCTGGGGTGTGGCAGGACTTGTGACAGCAGCCCACTCAGTTTCCCCACAGGGGGGCAGATCGTTTGGCCTGCTTTTCCTGTCAGCCCAAAGTGCGGCGGGTGCAATCGCTCTGCCCGGGGCAGGCAAGGGATCTGGATGGTCTTCTCTCATGTGGCTTTACCCTACGAGAGGAAAATGATTCCTAGTATCGTTTAACACAAGAATTGCAAGTGACTAAGTGTGAACATGTACTTTTATCTTCAGTGTATACTGTGAGCAGATGGAAACCATGCTGGAAACTCTATTAAAAAACCTTTGTATCAAAGAGATGTATTTCCCGTTCGGTTGTCAGGCTATAGAAAACGATGTTTTCTCTGTGCATGCTCCAAGTTATCAAGTATGCTTCGCTTCCAAACAGTATCTTTGCAAACAGAAAAGCAGCACAATTTTTCTCCTTCTGCTAGGCTTACTGAACAAGTGGCCAAAGCAAAAAATGTCAGCTCTATGGGCTCAGTTTCTCCTCATGCACTTATTTCATGGTGGTGGTTATGAAGAATTTAGAAATTTTAGTTACAAAAGGTTGATGTTTATATTCCTAGCATTGAAAAGAGAATTGGTCACCTACCTCAGTGAATTCTTTCCTTCTCCTGCTAGACAGACAGTCCTCCGGATGGGTAGCTCCTCCTCTTGACCGACAGGGGGCAGATGATAATAAGACCATCTGCACATGCCTACTGAGCTACCCCTGCTCTTATCACCAGGAAGTTCCAAGCAGAGGACCGGCTCTTGTAGACTTAGAAAAGGACCAGACCTAATCCTGAACTTGAAAGAACTCTGAAACCAGGGACAGAACCAACCATTTATAAGGGACGTCGGGTAAGATGGAGAATGTCAAATATAAGGAAAGGGAAAAAACACTCCCCCAAACTAGCCAAAGTTGCTGTTTGTTTGGGTGGGAACGGAGAACTGTCTGCCTAGCAGGAGAAGAAAAGAATTCACCGAGGTAGGTGACCAACTCTCTTTTCTCCCCCTGCTGCAGACAGTTCTCCAGATGGGACATACCCGAGCAGCAGGAACCCTAAGGGTGGGAACAAACAGCGCCAGAAGGATCTAGCACCGCCTGTAGAACCCTTCTACCAAAGGCTGCATCCGCTGATTGGTAGGTGTTGATCTTATAATGCTTGACAAAGGTATGGACAGAGGCCCAGGTCATGGCCCTACAAACCTCGTCATACGAGGCTCTTGCCTTAAAGGCATACGAAGTGGCTGCCCCCCACATGGAGTCGGGCCAGATTTGGAAGGGAGGGAACTTCCCCATAGCCTTATAAGCCTCGATTATCGCCTGTTTAACCCACTTCGATATCGAGGACTTAGAAGCCTTGGTACCCCTTAGGCTTGCCCGCAAATTAACGAAAAGGGCTGTGGACTTTCTAAGGCCTTGAGTCCGTGAGAGATACATTTTTAACGCCCAACGGGCGTCCAGGGTATGCCACAGCTTCTTCTTTGCATGCACTGGTTTCGGGCAGAAAGAAGGAAGCACCAGTTCCTGGGATCTGTGGAAGAGAGATTTACATTTTGGGATAAAGGCCTGATCTAATCTGAGGGTGACTGACTGATTATGGAAAATACAGAAATTTTCCTCCATCAACAGAGCGCCCAACTCTGACATTCTCCTAGCTGATGTCACCGCAACCAAGAATGCCACCTTAATGGATAGCATATACAGAGATACCTGACGAAGGGGTTCGAAGGGGGATTTTGTCAGAGCATCGAGGACCAGATTCAAATCCCAGGATGGGTACCTATGGACCACCGGAGGAGAGCCGTGTCTTGCTGCCCTTAGAAATTGACGGACATGTTTGTGTGCCAAGAATTTCTTGTTGGAAACAGCATGCAGGACCGGGTTTAGAGCTGCAGCTTGTCGAGCTAGGGTGTTATGTTTGAGACCCTTGTCCAAGCCTGCCTAAAAGAACTCTAAAATTTGGGGAATTGAGGCTTTACAGGGGTCTTAACCCCTAGCAACTGCCCACAGCAAAAAAACCTTCCAGGTTGCCCTGTAGGAGCGCCTGGTGGCCGGTCTCGAGGCCAGGAGTGTCTTAAGGACTGCCTCTGAATACCCCTTCCGAGCAACGGCTAGGCACTCAACCTCCAGGCTGTCAAATTTAGAGAATTTGCACCTTCGTGGAATAAAGGGCCCTGGCATAGTAAGTCGTGTCTGGGCGGAAGAGAAACGGGGTCCTGTACGCTCAGTTCCATGAGGTCCGAGAACCAAGGACATCTCTGCCACCATGGAGCCACCAATATAATTTGGGCCCTCTCCTTATTTTTGCCACTGTTCTTGCAATGAGGGGAAGGGGCGGAAAGGTATACAGGAGCCCCACAGGCCAGCTCTGGTTCAGGGCATCTGTCTTCATCGCTCCCCAGCACCGAGAACGCGTCATAAAAAGGGTCTACTTGCGCATTCTCGGGGCTGGCAAATAGGTCTATCGCTGGAGAGTCGAAGGACAGAACCAGCTGTTTGAAGACCTCCCTGTTCAGGGACCTGGATCTACCTCCCTCCTGCTCAACCAATCTGCACGATAATTGTCTGTGCCCTTTATTGTGCAGCGCCTTTAAGGACAGAAGATGGGATTGAGCCCAGTTCAGAAGTCTCTTGACCTCAGCCTGTACAGCAGGGGACCTCGAGCCTCCTTGGTGGCTCACATAGGCTTGCGCCGTCATATTGTCTGTGTAAACAAGCATGTGTGAATTGAGACGAACTGGCAAGAAGTATTGGAGAGCAAGGCAAATTGCTCTCAGCTCTAGAAAGTTGATACTCCTGGTTGCCTCCGACCTGGACCAGAGGCCCTGGGCTGAGTGGTCATTCAGGTGAGCTCCCCAACCTGTTAAGCTCGTGTCTGAGGTGAGGATCTTTCTGAGGGGCTCCACCAGGGGAACTCCCCTTGCAAATCTTTCCCTCTCCAACCACCAGGACATGGAGGACTTTAGGTGGTTCGGAATCCTTACCCATGGATTGTACCCTTTCGTGAGCTCTCTTTGAAAAGGCCTGAGCAGCTGCTGCAAGGGTCTGAGATTGAATTAGGTCCACTGGAGCTGCTGGGAGCATGATACCAGGAGACCCAGTAGCTCCGCCAGAGTTTTTAGCCTCCAGCGTTGACTGGCTCTCAGTAAGTAGATCGAAGAGTGGATCTTTTCTTGCCTTTTGGGGGGAAATGAAGACGGCGCCTAAAGAAGTATCTATCACCACCCCCAGCTGCTCTATTCTGTGGCTGGGAACCAGTTGGCTCTTGAGGACGTTCACTATAAAGCCATGGCGATTCAGGTATTGTATCAGCCTGGCAACAGCCGCCAAAGCCCTGTCCTGGGAAGGAGCCCTGACCAGGAGGTCGTCTCGATAAGGGTAAATATGTATTCTCTCCCTGTGCAGATTTGCTATGAGTGTGATGAGAGTCTTGGAGAAGGTTCGAGGGGCCTAGGAGAGACCGAATGGCAGGGCCTTGTACTGCCAATGGCGCTGGGGTAGTGGAAGCGGAGCCATTTCCTGTGCGCTGGAAGAACTGGAATGTGCAAATAGGTCTCCTTCAAGTCCAAGGAGGCCATCCGCTCCTCCAGCGCCAGGTTCTGTCAGATGGATTTCACCGTCTCCATCTTGAATTTCTGAGGTCTGACACATTTGTTTAGTGCTTTCAAATTCAGAACGGCCCTCCATTGGCCAGATTTCTTGGCCATTAGAAAGATTATCGAGTATAGGCAGAGGCCGAATTCCCCGGGAGGAACCCTCTCTATGGCCCCTAAGGACCCTAATCTGTTTAGCTCTGTGGAGACTGGGGAAGGCAAGAACCGTTCCCTGGGGGGCCTTTGTAATTCTATTGAGTAGCCTTGGCGAATCACTTGCAATACCCAGGCGTCCAAGATTGACTTTTCCCAAATGGCTGAGAAAGCTTAAAGTCTGCCCCCTATCTCCACGTCCCCTTGCCAGTCATGCCTGTTTGCTGAACTCACTGGGGATGGGTTCTTTTGGTTTGAATTTGCCTGCTCCACACTGCCTCTGCCCTCTAAAACGAAAGGGCTGCCTGGGGTGTCTTTTGTTTCATTGATTTCTCCTGGCAAAGGAGGGAGAGGAGCCGCCAAACCGAAAGGTTGGAGAGCAAAAAGGTTTTCTTTTTGTAAGGAATTGTTGGAGGGTTTTGGTCTTAGTTTTATTGGTGGTATCGGCCAGCACCTTGTCTAAAGAAGATCCAAATAATTTAAACCCTTTATAGGGGCCCTCCACTAGCAAGTTTTTAGTCATGGGGGTCTCCCTGCCAGGAACGTAGCCAAACTCTCCTCCTTGCCGCTATGGTGTGTGAAGCGGAACAGGCACACCAGGAGAGAGCGTCCGTGGTGGCATTAGTCAAAAGAGCAACTGCCAACGTGATGCGGGAGGAGAGAACCTTAGCCTTCTTGTCCAAAATGTGTGAGGACTGCAGCTCATGCGTCCAAGACATCATAGCTCTGGCAGTCTAAGAGAAAAGGATGTTTACTCTAAGGGGGGCCATGGTGGAATCCAGAACCCTTCTCAGGACCCCCTCTATGGCCCTATCCATGGAGTCCTTAGGGAAACAGTCCTCTTCAGTAGGAAACACGGTTTTCCTCGCTAGGGAGGCAGCAGCAGCATCCACCTTGGGGTTTTTAAACAAGCCATCCTTTTTTCTGGAAAACGAATAAAGCGCCTCCTGGGCCTTGGTCATTTAAAAAAAACTTCCATGGGGACTTGCACTCAGAGAGAACCAATTTTTCCAAAGGCTCTGTTGAGGGGCAACCCTTTATCCCTAGCCTGAACAGAAGGGATTAGGTCTCCGTCATCCTCCTCCTCAGAGTCTGAGGAGTCTCCCGTAGAAGCTTTTTCCTGCAGGTGGAGAGTTTTGACGACTTGAGAGAGAAATTCCTCTCTATACTAGGGCAACTGTCTGTCCTGGTCTCTAGGATTAGGCAAGGACTCCTGGCAAGCTGAGGGAATCGGTGGCCAGCTCGCCCCTCCCCCCTTCCTCAGCAGAGCTGTCTGAAGGCTGAGGAGATTCCAAGATGCGGAGAGCAGCGCCACCTGCTAGGCGAGGAGGGTTTCTCGCCTTTTTAAACTGCCTCTTTTTTGACCCAGTAGCCTTATCTTTTCCCTTGAATCCCTTTCTCTTTGACTTGCCCTGTCTGCCTCAGAGCCATTTCAGGGAGTCCAGCATTTTGCCCATAGTATGATTAAGGGCAATTAAGGGGTCTGGCTGGTTGATCAGCATCTCAGCCGGGGGTAAGGCAGGCAAGGCCAGGTCTCCATGTGAGGAAGCCAACAGGGAAGACAAGAAGCACAGAAACTGAGCACCCAGGGGAGATGAGAGTCCCCGACGGAGGAACACTCATATCTTTCCCCCTCCCTGCACAGATGGAATGGACCTACCTCAGTCCTATGGCTGGGATCCATGATCCTGTCACTCTCTCCCTCCGCATCTGCGTGGGAGAAGAGGAGCCGGGCGTGCCGCCCTCACAAAGGGGAGGGGGGTGCACCTGGTGTAATGGACTCAATGCCCCGCAAGAGTCCGTTCGGGACAGGGGAGGCACGGGCTCGCTGAGGTGCTGCCGCAACTGGGAATCCTCAGGTCCTGGCGCCGGCTCCCTACTCCCAGGCAACTGCGAGAGGGCTGGCCAGGGACTTAGTCAGCTTCCAGGGACTCGGCAAAAACAAGTTGCCCTTAAGGCCCTGTCGAGAGCACCCAGTCTATTCTGTCTCCAGAGTGGGAGTGCCCTTCAAAACACCAGTAGCTCCCGACGGAGCGAAGATAAACGCACCCTGCCGGTCCGAGGCAGAAGAACAGACTTGTGGTAAGAGCAGGGGTAGCTCAGTAGGCATGTGCAGAGAGGAAAATTGGGCACTTACCTCTGAATTTTCCTTCTCCGGGGGATCCTCCTGGCCGGCCAGTCTGCCCCGTCGGTCAAGAGAAGGAGCTACCCATCCAGAGGACTGTCTGCAGCAGGGGGAGAAAGAGTCCCCTTTGTTCTACATAAGATATTCTTCAATTTTGCACAAACACCATTTTCACCATGATTAATACCAGGAGTTGGATGCATTTTATTTAACTGCAAGTACAAAACTGCAACAGATGAAAATTATTTCTAGCCAAATCCAATAAGAACTACGTTGTAGGCAAAACTTTTTAAACAAATAAGGCAAACATACCTCAAAGATCTGTGCCAGCTGCACTTCTTTATTTGAAAATATGGCATGTATACAGTGGACAGCCTGTTTTGCCTGGTGAGGAGTTCCTCTCTTTGCTTTCTGATGCAAAATAGGAATTAAGGTTCTGCAGAAATTAAACCCCAAAATTCACACATTAAATATCTGTAGATTAAACTCTTCATTAATGCAGGCCCCATTTTGTATGGTGAAAATCTTCTGAATCAAAAACACTCTTTTGAAAACTGATCAGGATCATCGCCACATGAAATACAAGTGTATCATATACATAAATAATTTAAAAAGAGATGAATATTTTGTCATGAAACTCAGAATATATATTCCAGAAAGTGGAAGGTTTTGGACAACTCCTAATAAATATTTATGTATCACTACAATTTAGCATGGTGCTTTACAGGAAGAGAGTCATCTCTTACCAGAAGAGTTTACAATAGAAGTTACAGCATCTTTGGAAATAACACCACATAATGGAGATAAAGACATGGAGTAAGAACACAACAAATGAGGATGTGAGATATATGTTAAGTTGGGAATTGTTCCTATTAATTCATGCAAAGTAAGTGGCTAATAAAACATCAGCCTACAACCAGTTACAGAATGATACTTTAGACTTGCACACGCCAAAGAACAGGCTGAATGATAAACACAGTTTAACTAGCTCCAACCAATTTCATGATGCAGCATGATCCAAAGGAGAACTGGCACAGAGAGTTGTGTTAATAGCATGCGTTCCGAAAGGCTGGAAAGATCTCCTGCCTTGAGTTTGGACTGAATGCAGCGTCTATACTGTAGATGGAATTAAAATGGAACTGACGCTTATGCATCACTCATTTCAAAAGTAAGTTATTTTGTGATCGGTGTTTTCTCATCAGGATGGTGAGTTGCTGAGCCCAATGATGGACATCGCTTCAATGCCTCCCCAAACACCACAAAAATTTCTACGCTGTCCATAACCCTGAGGGAATCTCTCAGTTGGCTTTGCGAACGCTCATCTAAAGTTTGGGATAGAACCGAGGTGAACAATTAAATGTTCTGGACTGATCACAACTTCTTTCAACTTCAAAGTGGGTCTCTCCTATCTGTGACCTGATATTGATGGTTTGCCTTGGAGAAGTACTAGAATCTGAGAGATTCTAGAAGGTCCTGAGACACAACTCTGTACTTCACAGAAAGACTGAACTGGAGGATTTTTTATAAAAATATTGCTACACCCAAGGATGGCTGAGCTCAGAAATCACAGTAACCGGTTTATATTTTTTTCTGTTGTAGTTATGAGGGAAGTGAAGAAATGGTTCTTTGACGCCACCACAGAGCATCTGTAAAGTATCATTCAACTAGCTAATCGGAACTATTATTGCACACTAAAGTATCTCCAGTTATCTTATTGTTCTCATAAAACCACCCATGCTCAGTTTGAGTACTCTACATCTACAGCATGTTCTTGAGGTGCCTTCACTGACAGAGTATGATTGCTATGTTGGTCCCAAATGTAAGACATGAAAACGAAGTAGTTCAGATGATATCTTCTTCTGGATCAACTACTGTTGCTAAGACACTGGGGAACAAGAAGAACCGGGAGAACTAAGACTATTATGCTCAAAGTCAGGTTCGTGCCAACTAGTGAAGTTCAGGGACAAGTAGGAAAACTGGGTCCACTCAAAAGAGAACTGTTAATGCCTCTTCAAGGTAAGGAAGTCTGCTTGCTTCTGTAAAGTACACATATACGACCTCAACTTAAAAAAACATCGGAATTATTTGTCCAACTACCCTCTGTGAAATCTTCCGTAAGTATCTTTGCCAATACGATTAGAATCTGTCACACTTTGACACTGCTCATCACAAAGTACTACTGGCTCATTTGTAAACCACTAAGAGGATGGACAGATTTGTCTGAGTGGCACCAGGAATTGGGAGACTACCAGCTGCAAATAGAGGATCAGATAGTAGGAACAGCAGATCAACAAGTAGCAGCAAGGAGGTTGCAACCGATTCTTCCTAATGAGAAATGTGCAACTGTAAACATGCCCTGTAGCCAGATGAACCACCTACTTCAATGAACTCTCCAAGGTGTTCTATCTTAAATCAATTCAGATATTGCAGCTGGTGCAGAATTTGGCTGCCTGCCTGTTTAATGGCATTTTTCTCTTCGAGCATATCTTTATTTTTGCTAACTTCCAGGCAGATTATGGGTTAACACACATGTATGTAACTCTGCTTTAACATCACTTTAACATTTCTTATGCATGTTGCAGGGCTGCATAGGGTGCCAATGCAGCCCTACAACACCTGTTTGCAGGAGGGGCGGGGTAAAAATCTATAAAATAAAATAAATAAACATGCATAAGCAATGTTAAAGCTGTGTTAAAGTGGAGTTACATGCATGTCTGTTTTCACCCCATAAAGGATGGTTTTCACCAGTTGATACAATTGCGGTCAATGGAGCTGCCCCAACAGCATAAGAAAGAGGCTAGATAACTGAGGGCTATTAGGTCCCATTTGCTATTCACTTTGACCCATAATGGCCTACCTGGAGGACATGATGAAAGGCTTGCCTTCCCTCTGTATTTCAGAGAGAAAGGACAAGACAGTGGAGACATATCTGAGTAAAGATCCTGCTGGAAGGTTATGTCAATTTTTTGTATTAGCTGGTATTGTGATCTGTGAGGTAGATGATCTTCTGCTATTTAAAGCTGCAACCCTTAAACAATTTACTCTGGAGGAATCCCACTGAAGTCAATGGAATTACTGGATTGTTGCGTAAGTGGATATTTTGAGAGAGATAATTACAGACATATTTCTCTGGATTTGCACTATAAAAATAAAGGAATTTAAATGTGGTAAGACCAAAGGGCAGCCAGCGAAAGACTCAAGGTGGTGGGAGAGGGGTATAGTTTTTACGTGTCTGCAACACAGAAAAGAAAGATTTTAGCAGTAACGTGTTTAATAAATTGAAGAGATGTCCATCTATTTAAAGTCTTGAAAGCTCTAACAGCATGTGAAGAAATATACTCACGATCTTATCTGTGGCAGGTCTGTTTCTATTTTGTGGCCTGTGTTTCTGAATATCTGAATAGCTGCTTCAGCTACTTTATCATCCTCCATCCTGAGGCACTGCAGGAGAGACTCGTATGTCTCTGCAGAGTGGAATGAGGTAGGATGTGTGAAAGACAGAACCTGCAGATACATATAAAAAAACAAAACTTCTGTGGATACATAATAAATTATCAGCAAAGCAAACATTGTTTTCCAGTTAACTGTGTCTTATAGGAATGTAAAACAACAGGAGCAGATTTATTACATTACAGGAGGACCGACACACATCTCAAAAGTTCCTCTCATTTTTAAAAAATGTCTCAACTTGCATATTTGAACACACTTGTTCAAAATGTTGTTTGTAACGCTCAGCACTTGTTCTGGAGTCCAATCTATGTAGACATTTTTTTCTAAACATGGGGGGGGGGTGAGCGGGGAAGGAGACAAAATGAGGTAAAAAATGACATAAAACAGGAAATTTCTTACCTGGTGAAGTTTCCTTTTCATCTCTTCTTTTGAAGGACAGATGATCTGACTGAGGAGGGATATATCCCTCCTCACTCAGGATAGGCAGGACCAATTAAAATGGACAGTCTCTGTCCATGGAAGGAGCATATCCCAGCACACAACTGCCAAAGGTAAACTTGAACTAAGATACCTTATCTTTCCTCCCTACCGTTCCTCTCCCTCTTCCCTGTCCATCCTTATTGATGGGGTCACCATCCGCCCTGTTCCCCAAACCCGTAGCTTGGGCTTCGTCTTCGATACTCACCTTTCCTTTAAACCTTACATCGACTCCGTTGCCAAGTCTTCGCCCTCCACAACATTGTTCGGATTTGCCCCTTTCTCTCTGTCTCCTCAGCCAAAACCCTTGTTCACGCCATGGTCATCTCTCACCTTGACTACTGAAACCTCCTCCTTACTGGCCTCCCTCGCTCTCACCTGTCCCCCCTTATCTCCATCCAAAACTCCGCTGCTAGGGTCATCCACTTGGCCCGTCGCTTTGACCACGTGCAGCCCCTCCTCTCCTCTCTTTACTGGCTCCCCCTTCCCGAATGCATCCTTCATAAACTCCTGGTATTCACTTATAAATCCCTTCACAACCTGGCTCCCCCATACCTCTCAACCCTAATTTCCGTACACACTCCTGTACACACTCTCCACTCCTCCTCTGTCCCCTCCCTCGCCTCCCCTTCTCCCTTGCTGCCCCCCATGCCTGGAACTTCCGCCTTGCCCCTTCCCTCTGCACCTTCAAATCCCTCAAAACCCACCTCTTCCTCGCTGCCTTTCCTGACGCCTGTTAAAATTTTCATCCCCATTTTTACTGTCTGCCCTCCCTGCAGACTCCTGCCTAACTGCAACCAAGTCAAGCACGTTCACCTGAGACTTCGCATCCACTTGATTGTTATTTATCCCTTGTCTCTCCCTATGTCCCCTCTACTTCCCGCCCCCCCGTGTCTTTTAGATTGTAAGTCGTTGGCAGGGACTGCGTCATTCTTATTGTTCTGTAAAGCGCCAGGTACACAGCTGGCGCTATACAAATGCTTATAATAAATAATAACAATAATACACCAAGAACACACCAATTTAAACATAACCAAACCTGTAGGTGGAAATCAAGATCCAAGAAGAGATTCAGAGAGAGAGAATGGACAGACAGAATAAAGGATGGAAGAAAGGGGAACCCTAAACAACCCCTCCTAAGCAACCCTCCCCTAATACCCTGGAGGAATCTGAAATGGGAAGGGAACAGACTGTCCTTCAAAAGAAGAGAAGGAAAGTTCACTAGGTAAGAAATTTCCCATTCTCCCACTTTTGTGGGCCAGACCGTCCGATGATAGAATGTTCCCAAGCAGTGCTGGCTTCAGGGAGGGTGGATTTCCACCAGATTGAACAGTCCTTTTATTTGAAGCACCTGAGGTATATACAGCTCCAATATTCTTCATAGCATCCTCCTGTCAAATGCCATCTCAGCGGAGGTCACAGAGGCCACCCTATAGTGATATGCAAAGGTATGTGCCGATGATCAAGCAGTCACCCTGAAAATCTTTTCCGCCACATTTCTACCCAATAAACCCAAATAGCAGCTGCCCCCCAAAAAGAGTGAACCATGATACCCTGAGGCACTGGAATTCCTGCTGCCTTATAAGCCTCCCCAGTGCAGGAGTTCAACCACTTTTGACTTACATACCTTCTTACTCCTCTGCTTATGCCCAAATTCTACAAACAGGGCCGAGTCTATGCCGAAAGGCAACACATCTAGCCAACACCTTGCTAGATAAATCTTAATGGTTTACTTCATGTCTAAAGGCCCTTAATGGCCTGGGCCCCACCTACCTGCGGGACCACCTCACCCTTCATGTTCTGGATTGGCCCCTGCGGTCCACTGGGAACGCCCTTCTTGATGTCCCTCAAGTTGCTCGGGGGAGACTATGGAGAGGGTGTTCTTGGTGGCTGTACCTAGGCTGTGGAACTCCCTCCCAGCAGAGGCCTGGGTGGCCCCAGACTTCATCTCCTTTTGTCGTTATTGTAAGACCTGGCTGTTCTGCCAGACCTTTGGTGAGGGTGATGGGTAGCGAGGGTACAGTGGGGGGAGGGGTTTTTGTGGCACTCATTTGATATTTTGTTTGATTATTTGTTTATTTTATTGTTTTTTGTATGTTTTAAAAATATTTTATACTTGTAAGCCGCCTTGAGCTACTGGATGTTGGAGAGGCGGGGTAAAAATACTGAAATAAATAAATAAAGTGTGCCATTCCCAATCTCTAGGGTATTGTGGGTTAGGGCAAAAAGGATGGGAGCACTAACTCCTGCTCCCTGTGGAAAGGAGTAATAGCCTTGGGACAAACTTTGTGAAATATACACAGCTCTGGGTCTGCAGAAAGGATTCCTAGTTCTGACACCCTATACACAGAAGTAACTGCCACCAAAAAAGAAAGTCTTTGACAAGAGGAAAAATAGGGAGACCCGACTCAGTGGTTCAAAGGGATGCCTGGTTAAACCTGAAAGGACCACATTAAGTCTCCAGGTGGGGAAGCAATGTTGTACTGAAGAACAAAGCAGGTCAGCTGCCCAAAGAAATCTCTTGACATGCGGGTGTGCTGACTACAGTGGTTGGCCTGAACAACAAATGATGCTGGATAAGGTGTTTGATGTTTTTAGAGTATTTGCTTTAAGACCAAGGTCTAGGCCCACCCACAGGAAACAAAGCACCTCCTGAACACTTGCTTGCGAGACAGTAGCTCCACTGTCTGAGAACCACTGGACAAATCTGTGCCAGGTCACTCTGTAAACCCTATTCGACGAATCTCTTCTGGAAGACATCAAGGTATCTAGACATTTTCCCAAATAATCCATGAAGTCAGTTGCTCCCTTTTAGCAGCTAAGTTGCCAGAGACAGATTTCAAATGTCCAGGTACATTATTGATCCCTAAGACATTAGGTACTCCCACTGGGGTAGCATCAGAGGATTACCCATAGCCATGTCCATGATGCCTGAGAACATTGATGACTCTTGCTGTTTGGCATGCTGAGGAATGATTGGGAATGGGAAAAATGCGTAAAGGATTCCCCCTTGGGCAAACTGTGGGCAGTGCGTTTACCCCCATTGCTGCCCAGTCTCTTTTCCTGGCTAGGAATATGGGGACTTTCCTGTTGAGACAACTGGCAAACAAGTCCATTATTGGTCTGCCAAACAGGTCCGGAATTAGACTAAAGGTATTCTGCGAGAGCCTGCACGAGGGGCTGAGTGAGCTTGTGATGTGGACCGCCTTGAATGAGGACTGGTGATTCCCCGCCCCTTTGAACAAGAGAGGGCACTTCGATCAAGAGATTCCTTGATAGTTGATGAAAGCCATCACCGTTGTACTGAATGAGAACACAGGGCAAACTAAAGCAGGGTCAAGCAAACTGCTCTCAAGTCTAGCCTGTTGATGTGCCACTCTGCTTTGCTCGATGACCACCTGCCCTGAGCTGATCCATGCTGGCAATTCGCCCCCCAACCCCAGCTGCTCACATCCATAGTGAGAATCAGACGTTGGGGCTCCTTTAGGGGGATTCCAAGGGTGAAGCACTCTGGCATGGACCACCATCTCAGTAAGTCCATGACCTGGATTGGAACCTGCAACAGCAGGTGGACAGTCTGCTATCTCCTATTGATAAGGCCATGACAGACTAACAGTCATAGATGAAATCTGTCCCAGGCTACCGTGTCAAGGCAGGACACCATGGTGCCAAGCAGCTGAGCAAGCAACATCAGACTGGACCAATCCTTCCGACGAAGCTGCAGCAGGAGGTCCTGGAGCTTCTCTTGCCTCTCAGCTGAGAGGAACACTCTGTCCCAAACCATGTTCAGTTGGACTCCCAGGTGGGCAATAGCGGTTGACAGGACACGGCAACTTTTCCCTTTTCACCAGGAAACTGTGGCTCTGTAAGGTAATAAACTGTCAGTTTTAGGTCTCTCTTCCCCATGGCCTATGAGAGGGACCTCAGAAGTAGACTGTCTAAATAGGGGTAAACGTGGATCTCCTGCTCCCTCAGACATGCCACAAAGACCAGTAAGATCTTTGTGAAAACTCTGGGTGATAACGAGAGGCTGAAAGGAGACAAAACTGGAAGTGTTGGTCCTCAAAGACGATGCACAGAAACTTCCAATGTGAAGCCCTGATGGGCATGTGGAAGTATGTTTCCCGGAGAGCTATGGAAGACAGTCCCAAGGACGTAGAGCGCCTATGATGTATCCAAGTGTTTCCATCTAGAACTTCTGGTACTGCACCTTTTTGTTCAGTGCTGTGAGGTCAAACATTCCATTCTTCTTTGGCATGGTGAAGAAAATAGAGTATACACTGGAAAGCCTCTGATCTGCTGGTACCCACTCCATGGTCCCTATGTCTAGGAGATGTTGGATTGCCAACATGGATTTCCATGCTTTCACTGCGTCCTTTACCACTGGTGAAGAAAGCAAGCATGCACTGGGGGTGGGGAGGGAGATGAATTCAATTGCATACCCTCAAGAGATCATTTCCCGCACCCAGGCGTCTGAAGAGGTTACTGCTCTGAGAAAAGCTGGCCTCCTTCCAGTTATGTCTGTGGAACTCAGGGGAGGCCAGGACCTATCATGCTTGGGGTTTAGGTGTTCTCGCCCCAAAAGCGGAGATCTTTTGAAGGGAGGCTGCTCTACAGACCATCGCTGATGCTGCCATCTGGGTCTGATGGACCACTGATTTCACTCCCACAGGTCCTGGGGCCACTCCTGTGGTCACTGGGGGATGCCCTCCTGGATGTCCCCCGATATCGTTGGGTGGCCTCGGATACGAGGGCGTTGGCCGCGCCTGTGCTGTGGGACTCCGCAGCTGGAAGCTTGCTGGGCTGGCCAGGGTTTCCCGCCTCCATGACACCATGTGAGAGAATGGGAGAAACTAGCAGCAGGAAAGTGCACTACCTGTGCAAAAAGCTTCCGTCATGGCTCAAACTCCCTGCTCACCCTGGGCTGCAAATGGAGGAGTGGCTCCAAGTGCAGTTGCTCCTCCCCAGGGAGACAGCCCTGTTTGAAACACGGGGGGGAGGGGAGGAAGATTCCCCCTGCAAGGAAGAGAGGAGCAAGGCCAGAAGGTAAAAAAAAAAAAGGTGGGGGGGGGAAGGTCAGCCAAAAATGGGGTCTCAAGCCAATACAAAAATACTCCCTCATGGGAAGCCCTACAACCTGTCTCAAGGCAGGACAGAACTGGAGTCTCATGTTGGGCTTTGTCCCTCCCACAGAGACTGTCAATCTTAATTGAGATCCTGCTATTCTGAGTAAAGAGAGACATATCCTCACTCAGGTCAGACCGTCTGTCCTGCAAAGAGGGAGAACACCACATACAGCTAAAAAGGCATGGCTGCCTTTTAATCTATCAAAAACATTTAAGCACACTTTTCAAAAAGAGTTACCTTGATAAAAGATTTTCTTTACACACGCATTGATACAAATTTGCCAGCAGCTACAAAAGCTATTCCAAAGCAAAGCTACATTAATAGGAGTTCTGAAAATATGCAACTAAGAGGAATGCTTGTCAAAGGGGTGTTTATAACAGGATAAAAATATTTTGTACACTCCTTGGGATTTATCTAATAGGAGCTCCTGGATTTGACTCCTGCATCTCATGTGTACACATCAGGTGCAAATAATCTGAATTCCTTACAGAAGTATCTAATTACAGAGAAATGCCATTTTTCTCTGCTGGTGGCACTAATGTTTTCAAACACTGGCATCATACTCCGTTTCTCTTTCCCCTGTACCCACTGTGTTACATAATTTGGACAGATTTTCCTGTACTTCCTCTCCAAATTTCATAAATTCCTCTCCATTCCTTCTGCAAAACAAACAAAAAAACCACCCCTGACTAGGTCCCAACTATTTTCATCTTGACCATTGCAAATACCTCCTCATCTCCACCATCCTGAACTCTTACTTTCTTTTCCTTAAATCTATTCAAATCAAACTGCAAAAACCAGCTCCCAGTTCTTATCACTGCAACCACATTCCAGTGCTCTCTTATTTTCAGTGACTTCCCTTTTAAGACAATTTCAATTGCTGTTAGTACATCCACACACCTTGGTCTCTGTCTCCCTCAAATCTTCTCTCTGCTGCCCAATTTGGACCTTTCACGTGTAAGTTGCATTAATTAACCTCACCATCTGCATTCCTCTCCTGCCGTCTCTGATCTCTCTATCATGTGTGGCTCTTGTACTAGGTACATTCTAACTGGCCTACTCTGTCATGTCACTCCGTTTTATTATTATTCATTGTATTTTCTGCTGTGATATTTCCTAGCCATAGACCCAAATCCAGATGCTACCAATTATACAAACATTACAAAATAATGGTTCCTGCCCCAGAGGTCTCCTCTCTAGTTCCCTTGCCAGCTGAATATTACCACTTGGTCACTAAAGGCCTCCGACTTTAAAACAGCAAAAAATCCAACCAATCCGAAGCTAATTCAGAGGCACTCTAAGCATTGTCTTTAAACAATCCCCATCTTGTGTTTGTGCACAATTTACATTGTTTTTCAAGGGTGTACATATTTCAATTCAGAGAACATGTCTTTTCCCCTTTTTATAAAGTGCCTACCACAATATTGGTGCTATACAAATAATAATAATAATGATGATAATTTGTTACAAACTGTTCTGTACCATATTTTATCAAATATGAAGTTGGAGAAAAATTCTGGCAATCCGATACAATACATAATGCTTCCCTCCCCAAATCACCCTTTGGTTCTAATCATCCAAAATTCAATGGATTCCACCAAACCTGGAATTTACAAATTTCTGTCCATGAACAGAAGCACTGCCAACAACACAGTAGTTAGCTTTCAGAATCTCTGGAAATTATGGTAAGGCGCAAGCCTTTTTATATGGACAAGAACTGGAGATGGTGTCTGCTAAATACTTGTATGACACACAGATTTGATTATTCAACTCTTGTGAGGACTAAAGATGGCTGGATAGACTGGACAGATTTCCAGAAATTGTGGAAGGTGGGAGCATTTTCAGGGAATTAGTGGCAACTAGGTGTATTTTTAAGGGGGAAAATGTGCTGAATTCAAAATCTAGGTTGTCAAATTTTGTACCACATCGTTTGGTTGCCATCTTGGAAAATGGCAGCCATTTTCCAGAAATTATTGTGGATGGTGGACATTTTGGGGGAATTAGTGGCACAACCAGGTGTTTCTTAATGAACGAAATGTGCTGAATTTGAACATCTAGGTTGCCAAATTTTGTACTGCATGGTTTGGCCGCCATCCTGGAAAATGGTGGCTCTTTTCCAGATTTCTTGCCCAAACTGCTCTGTGGTGGGGATACATGTAAATGACTGAGATTCTCCTGTTCACTACAGCACAACGTCAAGGATTATAAGACCTTCATATCCATTCATTTGCTTCCATGTTACCTTTCTTCACGATATGATTACTACAACTATGTAAAAGTGGGGTATGTTTACATTGCAAAAATGCAACAGTTGCCAGCGGAAATCCTTATTGAATTCAAAAACAGGTAAACTTTGTCAAGCAGTCAAACAAGAGATTCAATCAGGTCGATCCCAACCAGGCTCAAGAATGGCTGAACAGAACTGGAAAGAGAGGAGGTGGAATTGTGGGAATCACAAAGACGTTGACAACTTTGAGTCGATGGGCGCTTTTTTATAACCTCCGACCTCAATTAGCTCAGGACACCTCTGCATTATAAGACATGGTTTCCCATGTTGAAGCCCTACAAGATGAAGTCAGCAATTCACAGAAACAACGCAACAACAAAGATGAAGATTCACTGGGTATTTTCAGACGTTACGAGATCACGCTCAACCATGGTGAACCCCGACATGGTGATCGTGATCCCGTAACGTCTGTTGGGGGGGAACAGAAGTTCCCCCCCAGATGTTCACCCCCGTGAATCACAGGGGGAAATCACATTCAACACGCAAACGGAGGTCCTGGCTGGACCATCTCCGTTTGCATGTTGAATGTGATTCCCCCCCGTGATCAAGGGGACCGTAATGTCGGTCCCCCTACCACAGCCTGGAATCAGCGGCGGGATTCCGGGCCGTGGTCAATGCGGGTGGCCTAGGAAGCATGGGGGAACGGGGACGTGCGACTGCACGTTGTGCCGCGCCCCCTCCGCCCCCCCCCCCCGATTCCCCACCGGGAGCGGCCAACGCGTCTATTGGCCGTTCGCGTTGGCCCCGGCGGGAATCAGTAGGGTGTTCCTGTGGCGGGACAAATTGAGCCCCGTCACGTCTGAAAATACCCATAGTCAGCATTCTTCAGCATTTCAAGGTCTTTCACAATCTGGACAAAAAGTGTTTACAGAAGACCACCAACAAAGACCTGGCCTCAAAAGATATCCAGGATTCTCTACTCAATGTTCATGACTTTGGCAAAGCCCAGCTAACGAGAGAATTCCATGACAGAATGACCAGAAACAACCCCAGAACTTTTGATTCTTTGCATGAGGTGAAGCATACTGGTAGGAAAGAAGAGATTTTTAAAGTAGACATCTAGTTGCTGCTTATGAGGGACAATGTCAGGTTGATCGGTCAGAGGTGCTACAACACGAACTTCTGTCAGTACCGGAGTCACTCGCACAGACAAATGATGTGTTGAGAACGGGACAGAAATCTGTGCTGGCTGATGTCTTTACAGAAGGTGTTACTTCTCCTGAAAAAATTCATCTGACTAACAAGCAAGCATGTCTTGTCGAATAATCGATGGGGCATGATCTTGTGGTTTCCGTTGGAGTCCCTCTGGATGCAAAGACGTTTGGAGATATTGCCCAGGCATTCATTTTCTGGACGGGCATACAGAAGAATTGATATTGTATTTGATCGGTACAACATTGTCACCACAAAAAGTTCAACCAGACAGTGTCGAGCAAAAGACACCAGACCAATATGCCAAGAGGTAGACCATGGAGATGTTCCTATTCCCAAGAACTGGAACAACTTTATGGCATTATCTGACAAAAAAGCAGACCTGGCAAAAGTTTTGGCCACAGAGCTAATTGCAAAAGTACCAATTGACAAGGAAATCATACTATCTGGAGCATTTGCAGACTCACTGGAGGTAAGAGGACCATATGACAAGTTGGATGTTACTCCTCTCAGGTTTCAGATGAGGAGGGGAACACACACCATTATCCATGCAGCCAACGTTCCTCATGACTAGGCCTGAAGCAAGAGCAGGTGCTCTCCTTCCATCAGGAAATACCGACCTTTCAGGAGTGAGGAGAAAATCTACCAACATTTTTGACATTTTCTGTGATTTTCAGCCATTTTGGTAATTTCCTGTATTGCCAATAATACTGGAAATTACCCCCAAACACCGATAATATCATAAAGTACTGAAATGGTAGAAAATCACAGAAAGTGTCCAAAATGCCAATAAATTTTCTCCTTGCGCAAATGAAGGCAGAAGAGCTAGTGTCAGGGCCCGCTATCGCTGGGTCTGATACCAGTCCATTAGGGGCTGGGGGCGTGGCTGACAGGCGCGTCACAAACCCTCGGGGGCTCCCAGAGAGTTGCCACTCGAGGAGGCGGAAGCTGAAGCCCCGCAGCTCACAGAGAGCAAGGGGGATGGGTCCCTGCAGCCGCCGCCAGGTAGTGATGGGGCAAGGCCATCCGAGACACTGCAGCGCTCCGCACACAGGGAGTTGTTACAGGTATTTAGGAGGGGGTCAGCGAACACAGTGTTGGCGGTGATCAGCAACACTGAGACTGCCCCCCCCCCCATGAGGATTAAGAGTGGAGTTTATGGTGATATCTTTGGATTGTGACTGTGTGAGCGAAAGGTGGGTGATTGTGCGTGTGATAGACAGTGTATAATTTGTGGTGTAGGTTTGTGGATCGGGTGAACTGTGGGAACGTTGTATTATTGCTGGGTGTTTACTGGGGCATTTATACTGCTGTGCGTGTGGTGTGGGGGTTAAAGAGTACGATAGAGCACGTACGATCGTGCTAGGACCCCCCTTTCTTGTGTTCCCCAAGTTTGGTATATGTGGTTCCTCCCACGGTTCCCCGTAGGCCTGGACCTTACTCCTCCCTTGCACCTCCCCCTCTCTCCCCAGGCAGAGTGGGTATGCATAGTGCTGTTGGGGAGAGGGTGTACGAACGAGTGTGCGTATTGGTGGGTTGGAGCTAGGGGGCGACACTCAGGGCCTTGCTGTCTCCCCCCCTGTGATGATCTGGCCTGTTCCCGGTTGGGGACTATAGGACCAAACAAGATCCTGAGGGGTTGTTTTCTCTGCAGCAGTGAAGCCCCCTGGATTGATTGGGAGCTTGTGTCGGTGTGGTTGATCTACGAGCTCTGTTGGGTCCATTATCCCTTCCCCCCACCTCCTAACAGTTACAAACTGCATTTGCAGATTTTTTTTTTCCAGCTCTACTCATTTGTGACATACACAGTTGTGATTTCCTGCAGAGACACCGATGTCTTGATAGTTTTGCTGGCATGCCTGCCCATGCTGACTTGCAGAGAACTCTGGATCAAATTGGAACACGTGCAAACAGAAAGTACATTGATGTATGGGAAGTCAACGAACGCCTACCACCCGATCATGAGGCAGTACCGTTACCTTTTCATGCTCTGACTGGCTGTGATCGAACTTCCTACTTCAGCAACTACAGAAAGGTTTCAGCATGGAAAGTGTTTAATAAACATCACGGCGAAGGTGAACTGTCACCAGAGAAACTAGTCGATGCTGAGAAATTTGTATGTCAACTGTACAATTGCGATAATGTGATGTCTGTCAATCAGATTTGCTGTATGATGTTCACAATGAAGTGACTCGATCAACAGGGATACGTTGTGGAACAAGTTGAGTAAGACAAATATTGACCCACACCTCCTTTATTTAATAATAAAACTTCATACTGATAACATCATGCAAGTTAGGGTAGCTCATACCTTGCCGTTAACACAAAACATTCCAGTTGATAAAGGGGTAAAGCAGGGATGTATATTGGCCCCAGCTCTATTTAACCTATTTCTCAATGATCATTTACATCTACCGAAACTGGGCGCCAGGAGTACTCCGATCCTGCTTTATGCAGATGACGCAGTCCTGATCTCTCGAACGCGAATTGGACTGAATAGGTCCCTCCAAAAATTTGAGGCTTATTGTAAACAGGAGGGTCTGAGGGTGAATTATGATAAAACTAAAGTATTGGTTACTGGCAGAAGAAGTGCTGGTAACACTCACAAGTGGAAAATGGGTGATACAATGATTGAGCAGGTTGAGAAGTTTAAATATTTAGGAGTTTATATAGCAGCATCAGGTTCTTGGAGACAACATTTTAACCATGTGAATCAACAAGCAAATAAATCAATGGCGGCCTTATTATCCTTTTTCTATAGGCAGGGTGGCCAGTTGGTCCCACCGGCCCTCCGTTTATTTGCAGCAAAGACAGTTCCTCAGCTGCTATATGCAGTCCCTATTTGGGGATGAGTTTTTTTAGAAAATCTGGACAAGCCTCAAAGTAAGTTCTTGCGGACAATTTTGGGTGTCCCTAGCGGAACCCCATCAGTTTTACTATGTACAGATGTAAAGGTTCCAACGATCAGAGAAAGGGCCTTGATAGCCATGATAGGCTTTTGGTTGAAAATAGCTGTCTATAGGTTGGAAAAAACTTCCCTCTTAGGCCTGGTTCGGGGGGGAGAATATAGGTTGGTGTATAGCAGTGGAGGAGGAAGTTCAGAGACTGGGATTCTCTAGAAAGTTTTTCAACCTATAAAATTATTCAAGAGCTATGACGATGATAAAAAATAGAATAATCGATCATGATCTGCAAAAGATGCAACTAGAGATTAGCTCACAAAAAGTTGCTCCTGAATATTGTAGGATGCAAGTGGAAGATCTACCTCATAGTTATTTGTACACCTGGAACGAACCTCAGTTCAGACGAGCATACACTTTATTTTGTTTTCAGCTTTTCCCTTCAGCATGTACAGAAGGGCGTTACCAAGGAAGGGATAAAACACTGAGAATCTGCCCACTGTGTGACTTAATGGCCATAGAAGATCTTATCCATGCTTTTTTATTGTGTCCAGCTTATGTTAAAATTCGGGACACTATTTTGAAGCCTTTAATGAAGGATATAATTACTCTATCTCAGCCGACTTTATTGGAGAAATGGTTGAGTGCTAGAAATTCTGAAGAAGCCAAGATAGTGGCAAAATTTTGCTTTTTTGCAATGGCCGTGCGAAAGAAGTGGACAAATGGGGGAATTATATTAGCATATTGAAGCTTAGTCAAAGGATATATAAAATGTTTGTTGGATATTTATGGAATGGTGGATTTGAGGTATTTAAATGTCTAGGAAATTTGCTCCAGGTATGTAAGAAGGAACCCTTTATAAATATGGAGGTTTATTTTTCCTTATGGATATAAGCTGCTTTGATCCTCTGTGTTGGAGGACGAATGTGAATGGTTATTTGTTTGTGGCAGTAATCCAAAATTTGATTTATTTTAATGGTTTATATTTGTATTTGTATTAGTAACCTGAAACTTGTATGTGTATTAGTAATTGTTATGACCTACGGTTAAACAATAAAGTTATATATATATATAGTTCACAATGAAGAAGCCAGAATCAATGGCACCCAGAAAGGATGCATTGCATCAACATCTTAAAAGAGTTCACTACCCGAGTATGGTGTGGAAGCAGGCAAATATACCAATTCCTGTCATTCCAAGCCCTGAAAACATGGGATGGACATTAGACAATGGAAAACTAAAACCTGTGCTCATGACTATTGGACACCATTCCAAAGTCCTGCACACAAATTATATTTTGTGGATGCAAAAAAGAATGTAGAACGTGTCAGTGCAAGTATAAAAATAGTAGAATCATGTGTACTCCAAGCTGCAAATGTAGCCAAGGAGTCACATGTGTGACTAGATCGATGGACTGAACTTGCACTTCATAACTGACCGATGCATGTGTGGCAGAGTCCAGCCACAAGATGGCATATGAGCTTGAGAGACACACAAAATGGCGGCCTGAATAGGTCCATAAAATGGTTGCTAAAGAAACCAAGTATAGAAAAAGGGTACTGGCCCTTTAAGCCAGCAAAGAGACTGGGACTTAGGCCTATATAAAGTCCCTGATATAGACAGAGAGGGCAAGTGGAGGAGAGAAGCTGACAGAAGCACATCACTCCTATGAGCTAGGCTGCCAGACTAGAAGGCCCAGGAACACTTAACCCAAGGCCCCTACTTGAATCTCAGGCTGCTTGAAGGAAAGTAGGCCTTAATATTGGAACCAAACAACCCAGGTGGGATTGACCCATATGATGTATGGACTCTATGTTTTGAGGGACCCCACCATGGCTGGGAGAAGCCTTTTACTTGGTGGGTACAGGACTGGCTGTAGGGGCGTGTGCGGATGCCAGCTTCTAAATTTAGGAACCCCTAGTCTGGGACAAGGTGGGGTGTTACAGGACACCACCATCTTGTCAAGGGGTCCAGGGTTAATTCCCCAACAACCTGAATGACAAGGGACCCCTGCGACAGCACGTTGACCACATTTTGATCTATTACAAAGGAAAACTTGTCTATAACTATTGTTTATATGTCTAACATTGTGTTTTATACATTACGTTTACAATAATTGTGTTTGTGTTTAACATGTTTTCAGCTATCTTTACTCGTGCCCTTTCAAAATTCCATGTGGAAGAAATTCACATGAAAATAAAGTGCACTTTGAAAACAGAGTTTGCTAGCAGTTGATGGATGCTTCCCTATCCTGAAAACCTCGATAATTGTGAACTTTGCAATTCTGTATGAAAATAAAAGTTTGTCCCACTTGGTAAAAATAGGCATAACTACTTTTTTTATTAAGCGAACTGCTTGCATGAGTGGATACAATCTGTCAATTAGGATAAAGAAGACCAGTTGTATTATTTTCTGTACAATCACAAGAAAACTAGAAAATGGCCACTATTTACCAAGATGGTAGCCAAACCACGTGGTACAAAATTTGGCAACCTAGGTTTTTGAATTCAGCACATTTCTTTCATTAAGAAACACCTGGTTGCCACTAACTCCCCCCAAACGTCATCACCTTCCACAAATTTCTGGAAAATGGCTGCCATTTTCCAAGATAGTGGCCAAACGATGCGATACAAAATTTGGCAACCTAGATTTTCAAATTCAGTGTATTTTTTCCATTAAAATACACCTCGTTGCCACTAATTATAAAAATAGTAAAATAAATAATTCCCCCAAACCTCCATCACTGAGTTTTCTAGAGGCCTTTTCTGGATTTCTGAGCAGTCTATGAGGGTAGAGAAGAGAGAAAAGGTATGTGACAAAGCAGCTGGATTCTCCTGATGCCCATCTCTTTTAGTAGGTGTTGGAATGCTGAAGGCTGCTGAGGGTTAAAACTATTGTTGGTACAGTGATTTTTGCAAGGCTCATTAGGGACTACATTTACAAGTAGAGTGGAAGTAGCCCTCTGACGGTCAGATGGATTCTGAGAGAAAAGAACTCTAGAGAGAAGGGTTACACTGGGACTTGAACAAATACTCTAAATTACTTAATAAAAGCAAAATCCAGAAGAAAATTTGCTGAACTGGTTGGGGAACTCCATCAATTTATATGCATGGTAACTGATCTACATTAAAATGGAATACCTTGAGAAGTTCAAGTCCTGCACGAATAGCAGTATCAGGACTCACACCTTCCTCTTCATCATAAGCTGTCCCCTCTATTGATTTGTTCATCAGCTTTACTAGTGCACTAATGTAAGACAAATACAAAGTAAATATATTTAAACTATGTTACTTATTAATTTGATTAACAAAACAAAAGTTTTCATCTCAGCTTCTCAAATGTTATTCTGTTTTGACCATGCAACCAAATTGGTCATTTTCTCTATATTTACAATCAATTTCAGTTTTCAGTTCTAATGCATTAACGGGAATCTCTTGTTTTGGTTCACCAGAGCGAGAAACTATTAAAACTATTAAAATAAAAATCCTTTGCAATTAAACAAAGAGGACAAACATACTTGTGTAGTACTTTTTGTAAATGTTTCCTCCTCCACTCAATCCACACCCTTGTTTTAAATTGAAGCCTTATTTTTGTTGAACTAAAGCAAGTTCAGCTCAACTTCCAGTAAGTATTTGGGAAGGAAAAGGAAGACAAATGGTTTCCTTCCTCTGCTAATAGAATTTCTTACATAGTCACTGTACTTTGGTTTTAGCTATATAAATTTTTCTTGCCCTCCATTAATAAACCTTAAATGGCAAAGTTAACAATACTTTCCACCGCACAAATGATAAAATCATGAAAATTAAGATTTTGGAAACAGCAAAATTCAAGTCAAGTTTTCTAAAATTGATAGAAATGGAAGATCATTACAGCTGACTTTGTGGAAGACTGAATTAATATTAAAAGTAGTCCTGCCATTTAACATCCATTGTAGAGTCACTCAGTCACAAGCCAGTGTGTTCCCTCAGCTCACCTAATGGCTTCGGAGTCAATGTGCACAGGAGCAATTCTTTCCAAAAGAAATTTCACCATCTCCAGGAAGGGATTTGTTGGCTGCTTGGGGTTCGCAAGTTTCCGTGCTATCTCCCTCTATAAAAAGAAAAGTGATATGCTACAAGCCAAACTCATTTTACTAGTTTCTTAAGTGGCCAATACTTAAATTCACAGAAGTAATATGCTTTGAACTAGCTGTAACTTCCTCATACGCTAACTCAGGGCTGTGGAACTCTTTTTGGGCCCAGAGAAGGGGGGCAGGGGGATGCAATGGCATTTGGAAAATGCCCCACAGGCCACATAGCCCCCACCCCTTGGTATCGCATGCCCTCCACCCATCCATCTTGGCTCCTGCGGTGGGGGGACAGCACAGATTTACACACACACACCCACCCCTCTCATATTAGTCTGGTCTGTGGAAATTGATGATGCTATCACAAAGCAGGGGTTGGTCTGGCAGTAGAGTCCAGAGGAGAATCACTGTACTGCACATGTGCTGGCTGTCACTTTCCCAATACATTAATCTTGTAGTCTGGTGTAGGGTGTACGGTGGTCATGAGAAATTCTGAGGGATGATGCTGGTCCATCGGCTCAAAAAGAACCTGCCCCCCAGAAAATCGGCTTCTCTCATGACTCAGCTGTGATACTGCACAATTTTGACTAGCCTTGCTATAATGGATAGCAGGTGCAGACTTATGCTATGCATTAACACTTGTCAACCCTGGGTTCTTGCTTGCTTAATATCCTTCACGCCATGCATCACATCAACAGCTGGGTGGCCTCTATTTCTTATATTCTCTTGCAAACTATATGTGCGTCCCCCTTGTAAACCGCCCCGAGATGCCGTAGGCATGAGGGGGGCGGCTAATAAATAAAATAAATACAGAGAAAACTACTATTGCTCAGAGCACAGTAATCGCATATTGATACCTTGAGTATTGGTATACCATACACACACATTAAAGATAAGGGCAACCTCAAGACACATTGTGGGATTTTGAGAGTAAACGAATAATTTATTAATAGATATTTATTGATACTAAAGAGTCTAAGATCTTTATATGTTTAGGCTAACTAAAAGTCATTTTATGGAACTAAATTTGACAACCAGCATAAAACTACATTAAGTTACACTACAAGGCCCACACATCTGAATGGTTATTTAGGTGAAAGGTTTTTGCATTTAAAGAATCTGTTGTTCCTGTTCTTACCACACAGACATCTGCCTGTTTGCAGGAGAACGTGGGGCTGATTAATAACTCAAGCTGAGAACGAAGCTTCTCATCATCTCCAAGAACCTGATTGAATTTCTTCACAAAATCTTGTGCTTTCCCAGGATCAGGAAGGTTTTCTAAATAATTTTTTTTTTAAAAAGTGGCATGCAACATAAAAGCACAAAGCTTCAATTAGGAAAAGGGTGGGATATGAATTTGAATAAAAATAAATTCAGAACAGATAATCTATATTAATAATAAGGTAAGATCTACAATGTAATACTGGCTAACTGAACTTATTAACATACTCACTTGCTATGGTCATCAGCTTCCCAAACATAGCAGTACTATTTGCCTCTGACTGAAAGGAAACAATATATGCGTGATTATCATCAGAAAAAAATGCTACACATTTATGACAAAACAATAAAAGGTTTTTTAAACCTACTGTGGGCTGTTTATGCAAATCCAATAACTCCCGTACATGACTTCTAAGCATGTTCTGACATTTCCACATCTCATTCAGTGCTCTGGCAAGCAAGGAGAGAAAAGAATGACAACTATATTTAAATGATACAAGAATATGCTGGCCACTGAACTATTAAAAAATAAATAAATCCAATACTGGCAACTCCTCCCCCGAGCGGTACATCAGAAAGAGAAGCCATAAAAGCTGAGCTAAACACACTCACTGTAACTCTGCTAAGTGCTTGACAGACAGACAGCAGTGCACCCACCCAGAGTAATTCAGAATCAGAGAACTGGAAGGCACCTCACAGGCCGTCTAGTCCAATGCCATACGTGGGATGCAGGAGCACCACAACATTCCCCAACAGTCTTTCTGAAAACTATCAGTGACAGAGAGCGTCCCGCCTCTGTAGGCGACTTGTTCCATTGCCGAACAGCTCTTCCTGATCTTTAACAGAAAGCTACCTTTCTGTAATTTGAGTTCATTATTTCTAGCCCTGCCCTCTGTTACAAGGCAGAACAGTTCCTTGCCATCTTCTTGGTGGAAGCCTTTTAGATATCCGAAGACTGTTCTCATGTCTCCCCTTAATCTTTGCTTCGCTAGGGCTAAACGTGCCCAGTCAGTTCCTTCAACCTTTCCTCATAAGACTTGCTTTCCAGATCATTTACCATCTGCTGGCTGCCTCCTCTGAACCCACTCCAATTTGACAATGTCCTTTAAATGAGTCACGCCAAACTGGACACAATACTTCACGTGAGGTCTGACAAGTGCTGAACAGAGTGGAATTATTACTTCCACTGACTTGGAAACAATCTTTCTGTTAATGCAGTCTTTTTTAGCCTTTTTTTTTTTTTTTTGCAGTCATCACACTGCTGACTCCCATTCAATTTGTAGGTAATCCCCCATTTTATACTTGAGCACTTGGCTTTTCTTCCCTAAATGCAGAACTTTACATTTACCGTGGTTAAATTTCATTTTGCTAATTTCAGCCCAGATTAATTCTATCTTCCAAGGTGATGGCTACCCATCCTAGTTTTGTGTCTTCTGCAAACTAGGCAAGTATTCCCTCCACTCCTTCATCCAAGTCATTAATAAATAGGTTGAACAGCACTGGACACAGAACACAAGCAGGACCCCACTTGATATCTCTCTTCAACCTGATGATGAACCATTGACGATCACTCTTGGGAGTAAGATTTTTCAACTAGGTGAGTGAATCCACCTTGTTGTAGTGTCTTCCAGCTCACACTCTGTAAGCTTGTCAATGCGGATCTCATGTGAAATTTAAGAAACAGTTTACTTACACTTAGTTCATAACTTGCTAAAGAGAGTCTAAAAACTTGAAGAAATAGTATTCAAATAACTTTGCTGGGAAGAATGACAATATTTTCACTACCAGTTCTGTGACTATGAATTAGCAGAGGACAGACCATATCTATTTAAAAAGCCACATTAGAAAAGTCCCCAAAGTATCAGTAGTTTCCTATGCTAACTAGACTTACTTGACAGCATTTGGATCCAAGCTAGCATACAAATAGTACAAACACTTCATTCTCTCTTCAGTTTCCAAATTATGAGGCACAAGATACTGAGCAAAGATCTTCTCTACCAGTAACCTGCAGAACAGACAAAAGTTAAACTGTAATAATTAATACTGTATATTTCCAAGATTATTCACATCTTGTAGATGAAATGTAAAACAGAAGTACATTATGCTGTACCGATGTTGAGGCCTTCTGCTGACTGCTGGAGAAAGAAGGAAGAAACAGTTTGTTCTCTCTCTCCCTATCCCCACTGCTTTAAGACAACACAGTAGAAAAACGTCCTCCTGTTGTCTAATAGGAAGGGTATGGAAAAAGTATCCTCAGTTGACTGCATATCTACAGGGCATATTAATATAGACAAAGGCTGCATCTCTTCAGCACTGGACAGCTATATGAACATGGTGGCAGGGCACGAAGGGAGAAGGTAAAAACAGACATGACAGCAGCCCATTGTGACCCACTGGGGACTGGACCCCACCTGCACGGGCACGTAGGCGGTCAGGTGTTGGCGGCAGGCCAACTGAGACTGCCCCAGGCCATGTTGGTGGCTGGTCTGGGCTCTGACCTTAGGAAACCCCCCAGGTCACAGCCCAGGCTAAGGCCTGTCCGGGACAAAATGGGCCACAGCATGCCAATCATGTCTGTTCCCAGACCACCAACATGGACCAGGTCGGGTCCGCTATGGTTGGCTGTCACTGGCTGCCCATCAAGGCAGGGCATTGGGCTCAGCATGGAGGGGGCACTTGGTGTGCTTCTCATGTTCCCTGGCCGCGGGCATGTCTGTTCGGTGCCCTGACTCAGTCTAAACCATGTTTGTTGCAGCTTCTCAACGCAGGGCGGGCTGCCACCATGCGGCCCTCACTTCTGTTTTCAACCAGAGAGAATTTAATATAGGCCTTCATAGTGAACCAGCCTGTAGGACAGGGGTGGGAAACCTTTTCCCTCCAAGGGGCCACTTTGAAAATTAATACAAGCTCACAAGGCTTAATAAAAGTCAAAGTGCTTATTTATTTATTTAAATTTTATTAACCACCCTCACCACCGCCCTTCCCCCCAAGCATCTTAACAGGTGCACTCTGAAAGAAGAGGGTCCAGATCATGGATCTGTCCCCCATCCTTGCGTGCATGCCCTCATCTCTGCTACCTTACCCTGAGCTCAGTCTTTAAATGCCTGAGGCTGGGAAGTGGATTTAGGGACCAAATACAGGCACTGGAAAGGGGCTAAATAAAAACTAACCATGGGCTACATTTGGTCCCCAAGGCCTGAGGTTCCCCATCCCTGCTGTGGAGGAAAGTAATAACTATTGTCTCTTCTTGATAACATTCTTATCTAATGGGGAAGAGTGAGCACACATGGGCAATACTACAAAAAAAATACACAAGAAGAGAGGCGGGGGGAGAAATAGACTGAAAATAAATAGAAAACTGTCTTTCAAGGAAAGAAGAAAGATAGCATATGAGAAAAAGCAACATATTTACAAAGTTATTGAAGATACTGAAACAAGAGAACAAAACCATGTAGATAATTGTAACGTTCCTTCTGAGAATTAGTATGGCTAAGTGAGAGAGACTTGGGCCTGCAGTATTCACAGTCTGGACTGCTGCCAGCTCATAACACACCTCTCTATCGTAGGAGGCTGTACTCATTGTTTATGAAGGACATGGAATTGATGTAGTAAACAGAAATTTAAAATAGCATATGAGAAAAAGAAACATAATGTTTAAAAAGCTACTGAAGACACTGAAACAGTTGGCTTTATATGCACAGGGAACACCATTTTACAAAAGGACAAAACCATGTTTGTGACCTTCCTTCTGAGAATTAGTATGGCTAAGTGAGAGAGACCTGGGCCTGCAGTATTCACAATCTGGACTGCTGCCAGCTCATAACACCCCTCTCCTTGGTAGGAGGCTGTACTCATTGTTTATGAAGGACATGGAATTGATATAGTAAACAGAAGTAGTAAGATGTGATCAGCAATCTCCTGGTGCCCATTCCAGTGCACCTTCCCTTAAGCAAGAGGGTACTTTGACTGGGAGTGGAAGAAGCTGCCGATATGCTTGCATCAGATCTGCCAGGACAAAATGTGCGTGACATGAAGATGACAAAATGTGGGGAATGTACGTATGCACTTTTATGAGTTTTAACACTCAGTCTCTAGCAACATCTTAAAAATAATAGAGAAATGCCCTTTTTTCTAAAGCAGCAGCCCATCCATTTTGGGGAACAAAAAAAAAACAAAAAACAAACAAACAAGCCATTTAGGCATTTTAGCACTATATAAAAAACTAGCTGATTAGGAGAAAGTAAATAAAACCTATTTACTCATGTTTGAATATTGGTGACAATACATCACAACAGATGTCACCACGGAGAGGTAGGGGAAAAAACCTAATTATCCCTAAGAGCTTAGAATCAAAATCATCATCTTAGGCAGTATCTTAGGTCCCGCAGCCGGTTAGGTTTAAAAAAACAACAACAAAAAAAACACCTTTATTCAGAATGTATATGTAAAGGCCACACAAATGAACATAAAAAAAATTGGAGTCAGGATTTTGAAACACACAAACACATCAAACTAGTCCATCATAACCAAGCAATAAAAAGGAAAAAAATGAATCTATGGAAGAGAGCAAAATATTCATCAGTGCTTGACCTGGACTGTGGGTTGGTAGAGTCAGGTTTCTTATTTCTGTCGATGCCCTGGTTGATTTGTGGTATGCTGTGTTGACCCAGGCTATACTGTGTTGACCCAGGCTATCAACACGGTGGCACCCAGGTGTTTGCTTACTCCGCTGTGGCAGCACAGGTCTCCCTGGTATACGGAGGATCTGAGGTTGCTACTAAAAGGACTGCTCAGGCATCAAAATTTGAAGCATTTTAACAGTTTTCTATACAAGCTGTCACAGAATAGCTATGGCCATTTTCTAGATCAAAAAACTTTAACAGTAATTTCTGAAGGCACATTGTAACTATTCCTTGGAAACTCACACATCCATTAACAGCCCCTACTGGCTCCAAAATTTCGGAGACTATTAGCAGCACACCATCTGTCAGGGAAAAGGTGGTTTCTGCTTAATTTGAAATTCCTAGCTCCCAATCCCTTAAAAAGAAGGGGGAAAACCCTGACAACCCTGTCTGTTTCACTAAATGCAGAGAAGAGCCTGTTGCAACTGAATTGACTATGTATGTTGGTGTGCATACATGGGGAGCTGCCAGCATTCAGGAACCAACTTGGCAAAAGTTTGAGAGGGCCGTCACGCATCTGAGAGCCAACTTTGCGTAGGGCAACTCCTTGTGAAACAGTCCAGCTTACAGAGTGCTGCCAGGAAGCAAGGGGTAGGGAATTTACTGGGTGAATGGGAAGTTAACAAGGTTCACCCTGGCCTCCGAGTTTCCATTCAGAAAGTAAGCCCCTGCTACAGGTTGGGTGCCAGTCTGTGTGCTACCAAGCAGAGGAGATGCAGCCACTGTGTAAATGGAAAACTGATCCCATTGCCTAGCAACCGTGAAACTAATCACATTTTTTAAACTTTATTTTTCTCACTGCCCACTCAAACAGGTGATAAAAAGATAAAACAATTAAACCTTCTTGCCCATCTGTTAAGTGCAAGGTGGAAAATAAATATCAGTACTGTAGTAAGCCCAAAGGGAAAGACAAATAAAATAACAAATAAAATATAATTTAATCTTCCTCGAATCTAAATTGAACAGACCAGGTGCTTCCCTTGCCATACACACCCTCTCCAAATCCCACTCAAGATGGAAACATGCTTACAGGCTGCAAATCTGAAGCCACTTACACTCGACGAGTCCAACTGGCTTCCTGCCTAAGAAAAGATCTACAGGGAAGATAACAGGCTTAAGGTTCCATGGATATATTGTAACTAGAAAAGATGAAAAACAGGGTGACAGAGGTGTGTTTGGAACTGGAGGGGAGCAGATAGAGTGGCAATAAAGAAGTAAAGGTTGTTAGGTAGACTTCTTAAAACTAACGTGCCACCACACTGGGCTATAATCCTAAATCCACTTGGCTCTGGTTTCATTACTACTGAAGTCAGTCATACTACTCCAGAGTATACAGTCAAAGGTTTGGAGCCCTTCAGTGTATGTTCATTGCTAGCTAATGCTAGCCTTTTGACAGGATATGGCAAACGAAACAACCTTAAGTCACATTCAACAAAGGTTTTTATGACTGATCTGATATTGCAAAAAACAATGGCGGACATTTATTGTGGATTTTTTATTGTGGATTTTAATATTTTATTATATATTTGATGTTTTATATATGTTATACACCACCCTGGGCTGCCACTGGGCAGGAGGAGGCTGTACAGAAATAGTATAAATAAATAGATTTGTTAGAAGTTTCCAATTGGAAGATAAATTATAAAGTTAGAAAACTAAGATCAACAAATAACTTTTGTTCAGAATATTTATTAAGCTTACAACTACGTTAATGAAAGACGTTTTAGGCTACTTACTTGTCATCAATGCTATTTTGATAGTATATGTGCAAAAGCTTATCCTTTATCCAGCTCACTTTCTCTGCAGCGTCCTTGCCAGCCTCAGCGTGGAGACAATACTTCTTGTATAGCTGGGCAAGACCCATCATAGCTTCTTTTCTTACTCGCCACTATAAGAAAGAGGGGAAAGACATGCCTATTGAAGAGTTTATCTTTAGTGAATTTTGTGTGTACTTGATATAACACAGACAGTAACAAAAATACAGTAAAACCTCTTGTTTGACTAATGGGAGCAGACTTACCAGCGATTCACTTAGGTATTAGTGTCAACATATACAGCCCTGCACTGTACACTACAGAAAACAAATTCCTTCCATCGCTCCCCTTATTCCTCGCCTAACCTGGCCAATTCTTATAGGAAATTTTTTCCTCCACATCTCAGATAGCTCTCCTCTTATGCCTTCAAGGAGAAAAGAGAGGTAAGTAGGACGACTAACAGCTCTCAAACTTGGTTTTATCCTATCTAGTATAACTACAGATATTATTCATGTCACATAAGATTCTAAACTATTTAACATTATTCCACTTATGTCTTTTCAACTTCCTGCAGTAGTGACTTCCATACAGTATTCGGTAAATAATAATTCCCCTTTAAAACTAAAGATTTTAGTACCTTTGCTGAGTGCTTTCTTGTAAGGGACAATATTGGTCTAGATCCATCATTTTATAAACCTCACACAGCTGTTGCTAGTATTATTAATCCTGTGGTAGTGCCCAAAGCTCCCAAACGACAACAGGAATTCAATTTTGCACTGATTCCTGACCTCAAACAGCTGACATTTTTGTTTTCAAAACGAATCCTGGAAATTGTCATCTCTCTTAGTTCTGAGACTTTCAAATGAGATGTCACAAACTGAATGCAGTATTCATTACCCTGCCCTTCCCTCAAAGGTTCAAGGTGGCTTACAAAAATATATAAACATATATAACATATAAAAGCAATTTTTTTTAAAAAAATCCTAAAACTCCACGCACCAACCCTCTCCCTAACCACTCCATCCCATTCTATCCAACCCTATTCCAGCCCGCCAAATGCCTGGCGAAACAAAGAGGTCGGACGTCTTCTAAAACATAAGCAAGTTTAGGCTTAGGCAGATCTCCAAGGGGAGAGACTTCCATAATTGTGAAGCAGCCACTGAGAACGCCTCTCTGCGTGCCCGTGTTGTACGAACCTCACAGGCAGTTGGTACCTGTAAGAGGGCACCCTCAGCCAATCTCAGAGGCCGTGAGAGAACTAAGGGAGGAGACGGTCTTTCAGACACCTGGGGCCCAAGAAATTTAGTGCTTTATTGGTCAAAACTAGCGTCACTCAAGACTGTTCCTGTGCACCCACGCTAGGTCCTGCAGTTGTGTTAACACCCCCCCCCATGGATCAACTGTACCAAAAGCCACCGAAAGATCTAACAAAATCAACAGGGTACAAATTCTCCTGTCGATTTCCAAGTGGAGCTCATCAGCCAAGGCCACAAGCATAGTCTCAACACCACACCTAGGACAAAAACCCGACTGACATGGGTCCAGGAGTCCAACAGCACTGAGATGCACCTGAATCTGCGAGGCAATCACTCGTTCAATACCTTCTCTAAAAAGGGACGATTAGAGACAGGATGGTAGCTGGCATGGGAGTCAACACCAAGAGATTGTTTCTTGAGCACAGGATGGACAAGCGCAGTTTTGAGGCCATGAAGCATCCTGTCCTCCCAAAGGGAGGCATTGACAACCCAGCAAGCAACGGCCCCAGTGTCTCCCAGATAGCTTTCACCAGCCAGCATGGGCATGTATCTAGTTCACAACAGGTCAACCACACCCCTCCAAGCACAACCTCTGCATCAATGGGCATGACCAACTGAAGCTGATCCTAGCAAAGCTGACAAGATCGGGCCTTCTCAACCCCAAACTCTGCACTCAAAGTACCAGCACCCAAGTCGAACCAAATACGAACACATTTAACTACAAACTAGGTGGCAAACTCATCACAGCAGGCAGCTAGTGATTAACTCAGGTGGAGACAGCCAGGATTTAATAAGCTATTCAGCACCCGGAAGAGCTCCACAAGATGGCACTTTGCAGATGCTATGGCAGCAGCAAAGAAAGCTTTATTTGCTAACGCCACAACCATGACATAGTCCTTTAGAAACAGTCTATGCTGCAGTCGGTTAGCTTTGGCACGAGTTGAGTGCCAACTATGCTCTAATTGTCCACCCTCCTGTTTTAGCAACCTCAGGTCCTCTGTATACCAGGAGACCTGCGCTGCCACAGTAGAGGAAGCAGACACTTGGGTACCACCATGTTGATAGCCCGGGTCAACACAGCATAACACAAATCAACTAGGGCATCGACAGAGAGGCCGTCAAGGTTAGCAGGTAAATCCCACAGAGTTCTGGAATCCTATTGGATCCATTAGTCTCCGGCTAACTGGTCCACCACCCCGACAGAGGGAAGGGAGGGCAGGGATCTGGGCCCACAGAAAGTAATGATCTGACCATGACTATGGTGTCTCTCGCACGCACGCACGCACACAAAAATAATTGGACCAATATTTAGAGACCAAAACTCAGTTAAAACTGAGCAAACCTTCATTTTGCCATGTCAAGAGAAACTAAGGTACTGATCCTAAAAATGGCAATGTGGGTAGATTGCTATGCCCAAACAAACCCTTACTGAAGTCAGTGAAGCTTTTCATTGTCAGAGCAGTCTGCCCATATAAGTTTCTCTACAGCTACACAAAGAGAAAAAATAAAATCCATGTCTTGCCATACATCTTTTAAAATCATAAGTGAAAATAAATAGCATTTAGAAAATAGGGCAATATTTGCTACAGACTTGCCACTAGGTGGCATAGCCCTTCATTTCAATAAAGGAAGATAGCATTAAGCAAAACAAACACAAGAATATAAGCAGTAAAATAGTTTCTACCCTTTCACAGGTTTTAATGCAACATGGTACTGTTCTGATAAATGACTTCTTGTTTAGACACAGGAAATAGAATTTCACTTTGATGCTGCCTTCCACTGAATATTTTTTCATCAGATCTTGCAGCAAAACATGGGTTGACATTGCTAGTAATCAGATGAAATCTCTCTCTTAAAAGGTGGTCTCGGACTGTTAACACCCCATGTAGGGTCAATGACACCTGATTAACTTCACATTAACGTCCATGCGATTTCAACTTACACAAGAGAGCTGAAAAAGCACAGCTAGACCAGCATATGATATATATATATAGTTTCTTTTATTGTGTAGCCGTAGGCTTTTACAATATACAAAATAAAATAAAAATACATAATACGATATACAAAATATAAAACACAGCAGTCTATGGGCTCATAAACATGGTTTAAAGCGAACCTTAACTCCAGGACACGCTTCGCTACAACGACGGATCATGACATCCATGCCTTGAGCATCAGGCACCAGGCCTATATCATATTTGCCCCCCCCAAATTTAAACCTGGCTTCCACACGGCCTCGATAGTCCCCTATAAGGCCCGGTGGCTCAGGAAATCCTGAGTCATTGGCCCAATCCATTCCTAGTAGAACTAGAGGGCAAAGGAAAATGACGCTTCCTTAGAATTGATTCTCTTATCATCAAGACTACCCTAGCAAACTCGGCCACAGCTCTAGTTGTGGCATTATCATTAGGGCTCAACAATCTATGCAACGGCCAGGCATTAGCTTTGGAGTATAAATTCAAGAGAATTCCCTCCATGTATTTCAGACTTAAACCCATCAAAGTGGGACATCTCAATAAAATATGGGGCACCGTATCTACTTCTCCCATATCACAAAGCGGACATAGCCTCAGATCTTTAGAAGTACCCCTATATCTACCAGCTACCAAAGCTGAGGGGAATGAGTTAGTCCGCAGTTTGGTAAAAGCCATGCGTCTAGCTGAGTCCAGCCAGGCAAAAAGATAGTTGGAATCTGTCGATTGTGGGTTGTATATCTCAATCCTAGGGGCCACCACCTGGGAAGCCAACAATGCCTGCTCAGTCTGCCGAGATTGGTCTCAGAGTCTCCGTTGGACTAACCTCCCAAAGGCCTTGGCACCCACATGCCCCAAGGTCCCTGGAGAGAATCCCAGTCGCTGGATCCATAGTTTTACTTGTCCTTGCCACAAATCCAGCAAGCTACAGTTCAATGCCGTATTTAAAAGGGAATTTTCTTCGCAAGATGCTGAAACTACCCTAATCCAGTAGTTTATTGTTTGACTCACCACCAGGTGAGTGGCCGAAGCTGTCTTGAGCCAAGAGATTACCTGAGGTGAACCTCGGGGGATGCCCAGAACAGAGGCCAAAATCCCATTCTGGATACATTCCAATTTATCCGAGTCGGACCCAGCATAAGGGGAACACAAAGCTAGTTTAAAGCCACTTTTGTACATATAAACCTATTAGTCATGCCAAGTGTAGCTCAGCTGCAGATCAGAACAGAACCCAGTTTATTTGTTCAGTCGAACAAGTGATCTGTGGAGTAACTTCTCTGAATTCTTAAATGCAATAAGGTATCACACAATTTGAACTCAAGAGATTTCAATTTTATCACCATTTGCTCGGAAGCAGTTAATTGTCGGCTTTTATTTTAACTTGCCAGCTGGTGTATGGATTTTTTTTTGGCACTTGGACATGCAAAATTTGTTTTAGACTATTACTATTGTATTTAAAGTGGCTCTCACATCCTTTGTACTGTTCAAAACATACAAAAGAGAACAGCTTCTCTTGGTCCTCTTAAATACAATGGAAAAAGTACCACCAACTCTACAACAGTCTGGAATAAATGAGGATGGTTTGGGGGAGCCGGAGGACTCTTATACTTAAGTCATTGTGCATGTGCCTTCTACCAGTTTTATTAGTGCCAGAAGGGAATTTGAAGAGGCAACTGCATGAAACAATAGTTGCACTTCTTGGGTTTGGAGGCTTTGGAAAAATGCCAGGATTAGTAAGAATAATACCTAGCTCTAATACAGAAGGTTTCAACCACAGACTTTAAAGCACTTCACCAAAAAGGAATGATTAAAACCAATGGTTTAGGACAAATTTGTAATAAATAATAATAATAATTTTTAAAAACCTTATTTACAGCCTTAGGCCAAAACATTTCAATACATAAAATCAAAATTTCCAAAAACTGCATACAGACTAGTCCATGTAATATTCAGTCAAACCCCTCCCTATGGTTGCTCTATTGAACCAAATAGTCCTTTAAAGTATTATACATCAACTACACGAATTTCTACTGTTTCTTCCTGATTTAATCAGATCGAAATCTACAAGCTTCATAAATATTAGATACCTAAAGAATTCAATACAGTGTTTTAGTCATACCATCTGATGACTACTCTGAAGGCCAAGCAGTCATTTAATAAAAAACTACCCAGAAATCTTTTTCTTCCCGATTTCCGCATTATAAAGACTACAAGCTGCACAAATAAAGGATGCCAAAGAGTGCAAAACAGTGAGACACATATTTTGGAGGAGCCAGATAGATTTCTCAAGGTTATTATAATGGACAAGTTTGTTGGTCTGGGAGATACGGTATCTTTTCCTTAAGGAAATGCCCAATTGGGTCTCTTACCTGGGAATTGGGATTCTAGTTGATGAATAGGGAGATAAGTCGGACTCAGGGTAATATCCCACTTCATCCACTAGGAGGCAGCACTAAACTGCAAGCATCGTATTGGGAAGCTCTCTCTTCTCATGCTCCAGTTGTATCAAGCTGAAGAGTAAACCTAAATGAGTTGAAGAAACAAACAGAGAACCTCCCTCTCTATTATGAACCTTTTATCGGGCCTATAAAAGGAAGAATTCTGAACTTAACCTTATTTCCTTAAGAAAAAGAACTACTAATGCTACACCCTATTTCCATGCCCTCTGAAAGGGAGGTCTGACTTATCTCCCTATTCATCAACTAGAATCCCAATTCCCAGGTAAGAGACCCAACTGGGCATTCTAGTGGATGAAGTCCGGTAAGTCGGATTCAGGGAGGTAAAAAGCAGTAGAGTCGGCTGTCGGGAGAGGGCAGAAACAGGGTCATAGTTTCCTGCACTGGCTACTGCTGGAGAACTCCTTGCAGGACCTGGCGTCCAAAGGCCGCTTCTGCAGAATCCAAGAGGTCTATTTTATACTCCTTAGTAAACATATGCACCGTCTTCCAGAAAGCAGCCCTGCAAATCTCGGCATAGGAAGCCCTGTGACGGAATGCCCAAGAGGTCGCCGCCGCCCAAGCCGAGTGAGGCAGAATTCTGGCTGGTGGAGGGACACCCTTGGACCTATAAACCTCTCGTATGCAACTCTCTACCCAGTTCAAGACAGCCGCCTTGGAAGCCTTTTTGCCTCTCATTCTGGGCCTATAGTTAACGAATAGGGCTGAAGACTGTCTAAACTGCTTCGTCCTATCTAAGTAGAATTTTAGCGCTCTTCTCACATCCAAAGAATGCCATACTCTTTCTAAAGGATGACTTGGTTTGGGACAGAACGATGGAAGAGCCAACTCCTGTTCCCTGTGGAATGATGAATCCACCTTAGGAATGAAGGCTGGGTTCAACTGGTTCCTTTCTGAGCCTGCAAAGGTCTGGGTCCATGGAGAGGGCCCCCAGTTCCGATACTCTACGGGCTGACGTATTAGCTACTAGAAAAACCACTTTAATTGTCAGGAAATAGAGGGAAACCTCCCTCAGAGGTTCAAACGGGGCACCCGTGAGCGCCGTAAGGACTAAGTTCAAATTCCACGATGGGAACCTGTGTGCTACGGGCGGTGCCAGCTGCCTGGCTCCCTTCAAAAATCTCTTAAGATGGGGATGGGAGGAAAGTCTGAGTCTCTAGACAGAGTGTATCGCTGCTAGCTGGCGGGCTACAGTGTTTGGTCTTAGACCTTTGTCTAATCCACATTGCATGAAGGCTAGGACGTCTCCCACTAACGGAGAGTGGACCGGAACGTTACTGGCTCCACACCAGGTCTTGAACGCCTTCCAGGAGCTCTGGTAGATCCGTCTGGTGGACTCCCTTCGTGATGTCAGAATTGTTTTTACCACCGAGACCGGGTATCCTAACCCTGCGAGTGTCTCAGATTCAAGTGCCACGCAGTCAGCTTGAGCATGCTGGGGTCCTCGTGAAATATCGGGCCCTGCGTCAAGAGATCGACGATCAGTGGTAGGTTCCAGAAAACTCCTTTGGCAGATGAAGGAGCTCTGTGAAACAGGGCCTGCGAGGCCAAAACAGAACGATGAATACCAGATGGGCCTCCTCTGATCTGGCCTTGAGGACTGTTCGTTGGATCAGGGGAGGCGTATAGCATTCCTGTTGGCCATTTCTGGGAGAGGGCGTCTGCCGCTGCAGCTGTCACCACTTTCGGGCACTGGTGTCTTGTGAAATATTTTGGAAGCTTTGCATTGAGCTGGGATGCAAAGAAGTCACGGGATGGTTCCCCGAACCTGGCTATCAGTTGCCAGAACACCAATGGGTTTAGTGATCATTCTCCCGGTTGTATAGTTTCGCGGCTGAGCCAGTCAGATTCCACATTCGCTACGCCCCGGATGTGTTGCGCTGACAGGGACAGGATTGAATTCTCGGCCCACCTGAAAAGCCTGACAGCCTCCGTGTAGAAAGGCTGCTTTCGATCCTCCTTGGTGATTTATGTAGGCCACTACGGTGATGTTGTCCGATAGGATCTGAACGTGCCGAGCCCGTATTTGTGCTTTGAAGGTCATTAGAGCTCTGCGAATTGGCGACAATTCCAGCCAGTTGATACTGTTCCTTTGCTCGGCTTTCGACCCAACGTCCCTGTACCGCCTTTCGTTCAAGAATGGCACCCCAGCCTGTGAGGCAAGCATCCGTGGTTATGACGATCCTGTCTGGGGGATCCAGCTTCCCCCCCATGGTGAAGCGGTTGGTGTCCATCCACCACTGAAGCGATCCGATTGTCGACTGGTCCAGATGGATTGATATCCTCTTGTTGGTGGCCAGTTGCATCTGGAATGGCCTCAGCAGAGCCTGGAGTGGTCTGGCATGAAATCTGCTCCATTGTAGGTGGCTGAAACATGACACCATGAGCCCTAACAGTCGTGCCATATGTGAATGGGTACTTTGGGAGACTCAGTACTTCCAGGATTTGGCTCCTGATCTTGTTTTGTCTCTCCGGAGGGATGAATAGTCTCCAGAGCGCGGTGTCCATGATGATTCCCAAGTGTTCCAATCGTTGGGATGGAAAAAGATGACTTTTGCCGTGGTTAATGGCATACCCGTGCTCCTGTAGATAGGCCACCGTCTGGTTGATGTGGGTCTTGCAAACGTCCCTGTTGTCGGCTTTGATGAGAAGGTCGTCTAAGTACAGGAATATGGCTATACCCCAGAGTCGGAGATTGGCGATAAGGGGAATGAATCTTCGTGAAGGTCCTCGGGGCCGTGGCCAGTCCAAAGGGGAGCACTCGAAATTGCCAGTGTCGATGGTTGTAGAAGAATCTCAGCCACTTCCTGTGGGCCGGATGGATCAGGACGCGTAGATATGCGTCCTTCAAGTCTACTGACGCCAACCAGCTCCCAGACTGTAGGGATAGGGTTATTGACGCCAGTGTCTCCATCTGGAATTTCTGTATCTGGAGATGTTTAAATATTTCAGGTCTAGGACCGCTCGCCACAAACCCTCCTTCTTCTGAACCAGAAATAATATGGAGTACAGACCTGATTCCTGATCCCCAGCTGGTACTGGTTCTATGGCCCCTGTTTTTGCCAGTCGCTGAATTTCTCCTTCCATTGTGGTGTGTTTCGTGCTTATGGCTGACTTTTGGGAGATGCGCATGAATTCCCTTGGTCTTTTTTGGAGTTCTATAGGATAGCCCATGCTCACCACATCGAGTACCCACCGGTATCTGTGGTAGCTGCCTTCCACATGTGTGTGAATTGCTGAAGATGCCCGCCTACCGGGATGGCCCCCGAACCGGAGGTACTCGAGTAGTCAGGTGCACTGGGCGGCTAAAGGAGGGGATTGCCTGGCTTGTGAAGTACCTGCCATTGGTTTGGCTGATCTGAATCCTCTTCCCTTACCTCCTCTAGGTCTGAAGGAGGTGAACTGCCATTGTCTGGTGAAGGTCGACTCTTGTCGGTTAGCATAGCGATTGAAGGGTTGAAAAAAGGATCTCTGGGTCTGACACTGCTGTAGCGAGTGTTTCTTGTCTTTGGTGGAGACCTCCGCCAGGGCCTTGTCGAGGGCTGACCCAAAGAGTTTGGGGCCTTTATATCTTCCGTGGACCAGCAGGTTCTTTGCATGGTTATCCGCCTTCCAGGATCGAAGCCATAGCTTTTGTCGGGCGGCTACATTCGCTGCCATCCCCTTGGCAGCCCATGTTAGCGAGTCCATGGCGGCATCTGCTAGAAAGGAGTTCGCCATTGTAATGTTAGAAGCCATTTTAGCAGACATGGCGGCACTCACCCCTGGGTGTTTACTTAGCTTGAACCACTTGAGCGCTGCTCTGGAAGCATAGGATGCTGTGGTGGCGATTCGGAGTAGGTGGGAAAGGGCCTCATAACTGCATCTGAGCCCTACCTCTATGCCCTTGTCTGTTGGATCTTTGGGGAGGAGATCCCCTGCCGTTAAAAAGACAGACTGCCTGGCCAGTGAGGAGGCTGCCGTGTCCACCCTAGGCGTGGTTAATAGGGTGTCGCAGCTTTTGTGGAAGGCATAAAGCGTTTGCTGCGCTTTGAAGAGCTTAGAGTGTCTGGTAGGCACCTTCCATTGCTCTCTAATAATCTTTTTGAATGCCTTGTCCATCTGCAGCCCCTTTCCCCTGGCATCCAGCTTGGGGATATAATCTCTGTCCTAGTCCTCGAGAGATGACTCTGAGGCCTTTTTATCCTGTACCCTGGGGGTAATGCGCAACACCCTTGAGGCCCTTCTGCTAGCTGCTCGCTTGCGGGCTCTCCTCTTGCTGCTTTTGTGTGCAGGGGGAAGGGATGTATCCAATTCTGATTCTGAATAGCTCTCGTCTAGGGGAGATCCTGAGCCAGAAGAGTCCTCAGAAGAGGAGCCCATTAGCTCCCTTAGGGATTCTTTGCGTTTTTCTTGCTCCTGTGGCCTTTTGTTTCCCTTTTCCCGCCATTCTGGATTGCCCTTTGGCTTTCTTGGGCTGGGGCTCTATGGGGGACCTGTGCCTCTTGTGGCCTTGCCGAGGGCCTGTCTGTAGCCTCTCTAGTCCCTGAATGGCTTGGATCATGCGATCTATCATCTCCATTTGGAGATGCTGGGCTGGGTCTAGCTCCGCAGGGGGGGGGGGGGGTGTCTTACCGGCCGGTGGGATTCTGAGGATTGCTCCCTTTCGAATTCGGAGTCAACCTCTGGATTGTCCTTTAGCCTTCTTAGGCTGGGGCTCTGGAGTGGCTCTGTGCCTCTTGTGGCCTCGCCGAGGGCCTGGCTGNCTCTAGTCCCTGAATGGTTTGGATCATGCGATCCATCATCTCCATTTGGAGACACTGGGCTGGGTCTAGCTCCGCGGGGGGTGGGGGGTGTCTTACCGGCCGGTGGGATTCTGAGGATTGCTCCCTTTCGAATTCGGAGTCAACCTGTGACTGTTCCTGGGCCTGCTGCATTGAGTCAACAACCTCGGCTGCTCGTGCTGGCCCCGCCAGACCATCTCTGCCTGCTGCTGGCACGGGGTCTAATCAGCGCTCCAAAGACTGTTTGCTGCAGTTTTTGTGGAAAGAATCCTGGGCTCGCCCTTATTGCTCTTAAGGGAAGCGGAGCGCATACGCGTCACTGCTCCTAGGTCTGAGGCAGACACTAAAATTGGAGCACGAGGAGAGAGAGCTTCCCAATATGATGCTTGCAGTTTAGTGCTGCCTCCTAGTGGATGAAGCGGGACATTACCCTGAGGCCAACTTACCGGACTTCATCCACTAGAATGGACTATATCTTCAACTTGTTGCAAAGGGCAAAAACAAACTTTGCTCATACGTTATATTGGACCAACAGCCTATTTGGGCAGCAAGACATAGTTGGTTAAGACTCAATCTTGTTAGAGCCTCTTTGTGCTGAAAATAAGTAATTTGGTTCAGATACATAGGTTGGTCCTGGTCAGGAATACTTAAGGGAGCTGATTTTGATGACCTCACCACTGCCATGTCCTGTTGTTTGGATATGTCAAACATCCTTTGCTCAATAACCCTCCCATCATCTGATAAAGGTAGCCGATCTCTGCACATACATCCATCTCCTAAACCTGCCAAAACAAGGCCCTTCCTAATCCGTTCCAGCCAACAGAAGCTACCCCCAGAGACCATGGCTTCCAGCAAGACTTGTTTGGGAAGTCTCCATGATGAATCTCTCTTAATTTTCAACTAATATTTTATAGGCCACGTCCTAGCTCTGGATCCCCAAATTCCCCACACCCGTCTCCGCTCTTATCATTGCTGCTGATGTTCCCTGTTGGACCATAAGAAACCTCTTAAGAAAGGCATGCTGGGCTTTCTCTATAGTCGTCACTGCTCTGTCATCAGAGCCCCAAATTTCGGCCCCATATAGCAAAATGGAGTCCGGGTAAGCCCTTCCTAAACTAAGAGCGTCTGCCCAAGACTACTACTTATACCTACTGTGGAAAGACAAAATGCCTTCCGCAGCCTGGGCCGCCTTAGTGGTCACATACTGAGCTTGGGCTTCTCACCTCGAAGAGGAAGTAAAGATCAAACCCAGATATGAGAACCTGTCCACCACATCTACGATCTGATTATCTATAAACCACTTATGTTGCCTTCTTGATCCAAACATCATCATTTTAGTTTTCATGACGTTAATCTCTAGTTTGTTTTTACGGCAAACTCTAAATTCATTCAACTGGCATTGCAGACCCACCTTAGAAAAGGATAGGATAACTGTATCATCCGCAAGAAGACACGGAATCTCTCCTCCTAACAGCTTAGGTGTATGACAATCCTTAAAGTGTCCTCATAGATCATTTAAATCAAGATTAAATAAGACCAAGGCCAGTACGCATCCTTGCCTTACTCCTCTCTGGGTGAAAAAGGGATTTTTTAATTCTCCAGCTACAACATATCTTATCCTCGCTGTTGTGTCTTTATAATATTTCTGGATGAGAGAGATCAAGGTCAAATCCATACCTAGAGATATTAACTTCTTCCACAGCAACATTAACAGTATCAAATGCAGCCTTCAGATCTAAAAATGCTGCATAAACTTTTACATTCTTCCTCATATATGTATTATATAGTAAAGCGTGAAACACTGATTGAATAGCCAGGCCTGAAGCCTGCTTGCTCTTCGCAAAAAATACCTCTCTCATCCAACCATTTGGACACAAAACCCAACAAATGCCTTCCATAGATCTTTGAGGGGACACCAATCAAGCTGATATGACAACAACAGTCCAGGATCAGCTCTGTCACCCTTTTAAAAAATGGGTACTATAATATTCAATTTCCATCCTTCCAGATACAGGTTATACAAAACAACACCATTAATCACAGTCTTCAGGACTGGGATCCAAAACTCCTGCACTCCTTTAACAACTTCCGGTGGAAGACAATTGGGGGCCTGCAGCCTTTCCTGTTCTGACATCAGCAATGATAACTTTCAAATGATCCTCCCCTACTAAAAATTTCTCCAATAAACGAGGATCCTGCTTCTTATCACAGTTACTCAGTACTGGAGTCTCTGTGTCCTCATCTACTGAATACGTGTGGGAAAAGTATGATATCCAACAATCAGAATCAATGTAAGCATCAGCAAAAATGCCTCTAGACTTGGGGCCATCAGAGATTATCTGCCAAAAGGCCTTGGAGTCTCTTTCCTTAACTGCGTTAACTAGCTTTTCCCAACATCACTGTTGGTAATCGTCCTTTTTTTGAGCTAGTTTTTGCTTATATGCCTTCTTGCTTTCTTTAATTAAACTTAAACTCACTTCTTTATTAGCACCCTTCCAACGTCTCAAATATTCCACCACATTCTTTTTAGCTTGGATAGATCCCTATGCCATGATTTTTTACTTGGATTTCCTACTTGTTGAGCCAACTTAAGTTGCAATTCCTTAACAAAGGTATTGTAACAAGCCTATTACAAGGAGTTCAGCACTTTTCCAAAAGCTAAGCTGTGATATGCAATACATTGTCACCTCTTGGTCATTCCAAACCACACTTCTCCACACAAGATCCCTGCATGATTCTTGCCTACCTTGGCAAGTAACAGTCAATGGAAAATGATCACTTTTGGATCTGGGAATGACCTCAAATAATGAATACTTATGTCAGTTGATGAGATCCACTAAAATGTAATCTACAGTGCTGGTACAACAGGTATAAGCTCCTGTCAAATTTGTTAGTCTATAAAATAAATATTTCTCGTGTAGCTAAAATAAAGGCTCTACAAGAATTGGATGAAGGTAAATTAACTGGATGATTTTGAGGAGGAAGGGAAGGATCACCACTGAAAGGTTGTCCACTGAAAGAATCACAACTGATTTATGGTTTATAAATCATAAAACATAAGCACTATCACCACAGATTCTGGCAAAAGACAATATTCAGTCAAAAAGAAAAGTCAATTCAAGAATAAAGCAAATATCAAGGACTCAAAAGCTTATTAACTTCAAATTCAGTTGACTGTATAACATTAGGCAAATGCCCAATTATGAATATTTTTCCACAGAACCCCCAAACCCAATGAGTGCAGAGAGCTCACAAATATGTATGAATCTTTGAAGCACACCTTATCGCATAACTAGAACAAAAAGCTTTTTAAAAAGGAGCTATTATTAATGCCAATCTCAAATAGTGGAATGTGATTTATAGTCATTTCCAGTCAGTGTTTAATTTTATTCTTCCCAGATCTTCCTTACTCTATTTAGCTCTTTACAGAAATAATCTCCATAGAGAAGTTAGTTTTTAATGACAAGTTCCTGAGAGGGCATCTGGCTGAGCCAGTGTCGGGTCTACGCTACGTGGGGAGCGCCGTGAGGGACTCCCCCGCACCCGACGTTGCCGGAGCTCCGCGCCAAGTGGGACGGGCCTCTCTAATAAGGTATCCTTTCTAATAAATAACTGAGGTGACAGAATTAAAGTCAGCTGTCACTACAAAAATGAAACACAATGAACATGGGTCCTTGTGTTTTTACATTCTTCACCACCTTTACCAACTATATTCAAAAAATACAACTTTAAGAGCAGACATTACTACAGATAAGAATATATTTAATCTTACCCGTTTGTCTAGTGTTCTCTCCCTCACAAAGCCCAGCAGCTGGTCATTGACTAAAGAAAGGTCTCTCTTGCCAGCAGTTATAATTGTAACGATGACATCATGTCGAATGGCTTCTTCTGGGTCATGTGATCTAACCTTCAAGTACTCTGTTAAAATCAAATAATCTATTATCCAGAATAATGCAATCTATTCAAGTGTTCTTGTTGAACATGTGCAACAAACAGTTTATTGGTAATATTAAAATAAGAACATAAATCTTAAACATTGACATCAATGAGACTCGGATGAAGCAATATTGACAACCCTCCAGAAAAAACATACCCCACATGTTTAATGAATCATCTACTCTATTAAACCCTAGATTTTGTTGATATCTGAAAAGGTTAGACCCAACTAATTCTAAGATTGCAAAGTTTTATACAAAATTACTTTGTTTGGCAATGTAAAACTCTCTCTCTAAAACTAACTATTCTGTATGAAAATTTGCCTTCACTTCATTCCGTTTATTAGATTTTTACCCCACCCCTCCTAAAAACAGCTCGGGGCGGCTTACAGCAATAAAAAACATTACATATAAAATATATCTAAAAACAATTAAAACATATCAAATGCAATTCAAAATATTAAATCAGGGCCCGGGAACTCAATAAAACAGTAAATCAATAAATAGGGTAGGGGAGATAAAACCTTCTAACCCACCCTCCCCAAAGGCCTGGGCGAACAGCCAGGTTTTACAACTTCGCCGGAATGTCAAAAGGCTTGGGGCATTTTAACCCTTTCATTGAGTACTGGGAAAGTAAGGAGTTAATGCACCATACTCTCCTCATCCCCAAATCCAATTATTCTAACCTCTAAAAATTAGACATCTTACCAGTGAGGTCTTTTGCTAAATCCGGATGGTTCATTAAACAATGACTGGCAAATTTCACACTTTCTAATCTCACAGGTACATGGATATCATTAAATCTAGAGGAGGGAGAAATGATTAACATTAATTTGAAATTATCTTTGCAATTCAAGATTAAGCAGCAACATAATCATGTTGAGGATGAGTTTCATAAACTGCATTAAAATTATTTTGCATGGCAATATAGTAAGTACATAAAATACTACTGACCTCTCTAAGGTTCTCTTACAAAGTAAAATTCAAAATTGCTTATTGAGGAATAAATTAAGGGTAAAAATTCAGTTTATAGTAAAACTGGAGCTGAAAATAAACATACCATGCAACTTTGAAGTTGCATAATTTATTTATTTATAAAAATATTTCACACCCCACCCCTCCTGCATATAGGTCTGCCCTTAAGTAAGCATGTAGCAACCAAACTGAATGAATACAAACATTACTCAACTGGTAGGAAGAACGAGTTACTGCATGAAAAGTATTCGTTTAAAAAAAAAAAAAAAAAGATTTATACTTAAAGCACCACAAAAAGATATATAATTTTAGGTGGAAATTAAAATCTATTTGAATAGAAAACTGTAATACAGAATTATATTTCTGGATCTTTGTATAAGCAATTCTTGGCCTAATAGCAAGTTATGACCACCTGACTTTCAACTATTTTTATTTCAAAACACAATGTACAGATTAAACCTTCCCTATTATAAAAAAAAAGAGATAATGAAAATTATGTAACAGATCTCAAAAATAACAAAAGGCTAGACAGAGAAATGCATGGGGAAAGTGTAGCTCATTAATAGGACTATTCATACTATTTAACTCAACTGAAGAAGAAGAAAAAGTTGACAGCGTTTTCTCACCGTCCAAGAAAGCATTGCCACAGAGGACGATTCTGCGTTGCCAAATCAGAATCTTTCGAACCAAACAGTTTAGCTAGAAGCCGAACAACAGCTAAACGTTCTTCTCCGTCATTACTCTAAAATCAAAGGAAATCAGAAAGAGATACATTAATATCTACACTATCGGAACTCCACACAAATCTGCCTTGATCATATTTGCTGAGTTTCCACTGATGATTCTCTCTTCACCAAAAACAAGTCATAGCCAATTCAATTCTGGAGTCTTCCCCACAACTCTTACACTTCACACCCTTCCCTAGCAGGCTGCACTACTCCACACCTTTATCCATTCCCTTCTGTACTGCCCTTACAGATACCATGAGAATCCGTGATGGCCCCACTCTTATGCATCTATGTCCAACAGGTCTCATTTCACACTTTTTTCATCTTACAGTCTACTGTAGTTCATCTACCTAGTAATGCCCTTTATTTTACCACCCTCCTTTGACCTTTACAACTCATCTCCCTGCATACTACTCCTAACACCTAGACCTCCACACATCTCTCCTACACACCCTTGTTAGAAACACACCCTTACTCAACTTAGTCATGCCCAATGCTTATTGTCAGCTACTGAGGGATAGAGATACGGTGACATGGTTGAAGGCACCTGCACCTGTGGACCTGTTTCTTAGCTTAATGAGATTTAAGTTTTGCTGAACTCCACATGCAGACACCACATTAATAACCTATGTTAATAACCTTTTGCCAATGAATACTGATTTACAGTGGAAATGCCTAATACAAATACTGACAATCATATCAATACCAAATGAGTTCAGATAAGTGTAACAACAACAAATTCACATGCTTTAGTAAGAGTCTGTCAGGTGCCTCATTTTAACAGGTTCTAGTACTCTAGAGTTACCAACTGGAGCAAAGCAATAGCTATTAAAACCTGTCTGTACCAGGGAGCAGGATATTGGGGCTGTGGGCCCTTTAAGAGACTTAGAACCTGCAAGGGTTGCCAGTGCCATTTGAGGCTCAGGCAGTACATCAGATTCAGGACAACACCTGAGGCTTCACACCTGTGCCTGGGCATAACTGAGCCAGCCCAAAGCTAAAAGAGTCTGAGCAAAGCTCAGTGCAAGGAGAGACCTGGAAGAGGCAGAGCCTAGGGAAGAGTTCTGCCTTAGTGAGAGCCTGAGAGTGCTTCAACCCTGTTCAGAGGGAGTTGGCCGAGCTGGAGGGTTCAGCAGGCTACAAGGAAGGACTGTGCCTGGCCTGCGAGCAGCTCAAATAGGGAGACTGTGGGGCAGTGTATCTGGGTCTATGGTGGGACTGGGCCAGATACCAGAGGGGAATATGAACAGAGTGTGTGTGTGTGTGTAAATATATATATTATACATATAATTGGATATAGAAGAATATGGGTGGAAAACTGTACATATATATTAAATAAAAGGGACATTTGACCTAATAATTCCCTAGGTGAATGTTACTGGGTGGACAGTATCCTGAAGAGACTTACCCCAGGTACCCTCAACTCTGTTACACTGTGGCCCCAAGTTTGGGGCTCCTGTTTACTTATACAATGTTAATCTAAGAAGAGATATTTATCTTACCTTTAGCTTGAACTCAAGCTGTGGCATGACTGACAGCAATAAATGAGGATCTATGGCAAAAAGTTCCTGTATCAGATCAAACACGTGTTCTGACAAGTCACTCACTGAAGACTTTCCCAGTACCAGAACCTGGTTAAAAAACTAAAACATGGAAAACAAAATAATATTACATTTTTCCATTTATGCAAATAGTGAAATTTCCTATTCTTTCAAAAGCACTCTGTCTTCATCATTTACGTTAATACTACATTCATTATGTAGTTAACAAGAGTTCTTCTCTCTGTTAGTAGTTTTGGACTCAAAAAGTCAATAAAAATAGCCTTATAGCCCAATTCTCAACCCTTACCTCATAGCAAATACATGAGACTCTAATACATGAAGAAAGGCATGTAATTTACAATAAAAAAGGAATCTGTCCATAATAAATACAAAAATATGTATGCAGAAGGTAGTTGCTAGCTTAAGTGATCACCTATCAGAATTTCAGTTATGAAGTTCATATTTCTATGCCCTCTCGTCCGGTAATTCGGACAGTGGGAGCGATCTCCCCCGACGACCACTAGGAGGCAGCACAACTTTGCTGGGAGCACGTGGGGAGAGCGCTCCCCCGCCCTCCCAGTTCGTTGTCTGCCTCCGACTCAACAGGAGGCTGCACCCACCACACTGAACAGAACTTTTCCGGTGCCTCCGCACCAATTTCCGGGCGCAGCCTCCCCGCACGACGGGAGGAGGCTTACCTCTCTGAGCCGGCCCACGGGTTCAGGCCAGAGGCTTTTTCGGAGCGGGGACTCCGCGGAGCTACCCCCCCGACGCCGCGATGGCCGAAACGGCCAAAACCCGCCGCGCAGCAGCCGGACGGGCTCCGCAGCCTCCAGCTGCTGCTGGGGCACAGAAGCGCAAGGCCACCAAGCCCAGGCCGGGCAATGCGGCCGCGGCGGCGCCAGCAGCTGAACGGGCCAGAGCCGAAATGGCGGCGGAGGGAGAAACCGAAAGTGAGACCTCCCTCCCCGCGCGGCTGCCCCAAGACGCCCGCAGCCCTCAGGCTTCCCTCATCGAGGACATCGAGGGGGAGGTAGCTTCAGCTGCCTCCTCGCAAGTAAGAGGGACCTGGGGGGT
>QEPC01005573.1:813100-825496 GCA_003113815.1 Sphenodon punctatus | reverse complement strand
TTAACTCTTGTAATGTTTAGTTGTTTGTTACCCCTTCGGGGGTCTCGTTACTAATGTATGTTAAGTTTTTCAGATAAGCTTCGTCCTCGGCTTATTACTTCTGGGAGGGCGGGGGAGCGCTCTCCTCACGTGCTCCCAGCAAAGTTGTGCTGCCTCCTAGTGGTCGTCGGGGGAGATCGCTCCCACTGTCCAAATGACCTCCCTCGAGGGACATAGAAAAGGAATTCCCAAGGTAAGGAACCCAATTCCTCTATTCGTTCTCTCAAATTTGCATAATAACCAAGTGTGCAAAAATACAACTGAAGGAGGTAAGTGCCATACTGGATCAGACTAATGGACCATCGAGCCCAGCATCCTATCTTCGACAGTGACCACTCTCAGTCGAGATGGAAAAGTACCTAAAAGGTCATAAGGAATTGGTCCATTCCCTGCTGTTCACTCCCAGCTCCCAACAGTCAGAGGCGGTTTCCGTGGCCTACTTAACTAATAGTCAGTTATGAACCTATCCCCCAAGAACTTATCCAGTCTTTGTTTAAACTCAGCTATGCTATCGGCCTTCACAACATCCTCTGACAACAAGTTTTACAAGTTACTCGTATGCGGAGTAAATAATGCTTTCTTTTGTTTTAAATCTGCTCCCAGTTAGTTTCATGAAGTGTTCCCCAGTTCTAGTATTGAGACGGTAAACAACAGCTCCTAATTTCACTCATAATTTTATAAACGTCTATCATATCCCCTCTGTCTCTTCTGCAAGCTGAAGAGACGTAACGTAGAGCTTACCATACAAAACTTGTTCCATACCCTTGATCACTTCTCTACACTTTCTCCAGTTCTACTACATCTTTTTGACATGGCGATCAGAACTACATACAATTCTGTCAAAAGTTCCTCCATGCCACGGGTCGGCCAAGGAGCCATCCGTACAAGACAGACTCCTGGACTGGCCGCAGCTCCTCCTGGGAATAGCTGATTTGGAGGCCTGGAGGAGCGCCCTCACCCAGCCCAGGCGTATGCCCCAAACAGCTGATATGGGGGGCTTGGAAGAGCAGCCCCAACCAGCTGTTTGTCATGTGCACTGGGGCAGAGTAAAGGTGCTCCTCTGATCCCCCCCCAATCGGTTGTTTGATGGGTTGGGGCAAGCCTCGCCACCAGGCTGGGCCCAGCAGACAGGAAAAGGGCACGTTAGCCTGGATTAGTCCAGCTGGGAAAGCCTTAGCCCGCACTGCATCACCAACCTTCTCCGGATGCAGCATCCAGTAGCAGCTTGCCATCTGCCCCGAGGCGAAAAGTGGGTGAACATCTCACATCCACCAAACTGACGAGCAGGTGATTCACAGGCTACTGTCTCATTTGTTTTCACCCAATATTAAAAGGTGTGGTTCCACCAGTCTTCATACTGGCATTATGATATTTTCTTTTTTATTTGCTCTCCCTTTCTGAATTATTCCTAGCATTCTGGTTAGCCTTTCTAACCAATGTTGCACAATAAACTGAGGTTTTCAATGAGCTGTCCACAATGACTTCAAGATCCTTTTCCTGAGTGATAACACCAGCATTATGTAAGGATCTGTATGTACTGCAAGAGGCCCAAAGACCTTATTAATCACCAAACTATTTTTTAAGGAATTATATACCTTTATGTATCTATGTAACTTCATCAAAAAGTAATAATGCAATCTGATAAAACATTTGCCCTACGTTTACAACTTTTGTAGCACTGGAAAATGTTTGCAGAAAGAGCTGGATGTTTTTCCATGTTCACTAGCAGCATATTCCTGGTTTTGGCAGGGCTCTACAACAGAGCGTATGGTCCCTTTGTGGGTCCATCGAGGACCTCTAGAGACTCCAGCAGGGAGGAAATTCTGGACAGAGGAGCTTGCTGTGGACAGCTCCTGGAGCAGGTTGAACCTCTAAAGATAAAGACTTGGAGGCAAATAGGTAAGTAGACTTTGTTCCTCCTGCAGAGACCTTAAGTCTCACATGCTGCTGGTGTGCATCATCTTCTCATGCTGACAACTATATTCTCAGTCTGAGATATAAAATAATAATTAATTCTATTTCCATAGCTCTTCCTTTACAAATAGCACACTCAGTTCTTCACAAATTATACCTCTTCATGGATAACTTATGGGGGGAAAAAAAGGTTACTGACACCAATGTAAAAAAGGTACATTAAGGCATACATTACATACATTGGCAATACATGGTTCAATGGTCTGGACTGTCCTTTTCAGCAGGATTTTTGAAAGATCAAATGCTTGTTTATTAAGGTTCTGGAAGAAAGAGAAAAAGTCACAGTTAAAAGTTTATTTTGTAAGATTATTTTAGAAAAGTTTAAAAACTACACACTTATTTTAATGACCAACTGGCATATAAAGAAAACTAATAATAGCCAGCAATGTTAGCCATACATTTACAAAAAGTAGCTTTTCAGACATTGGAAAACAAACTTAACCTGAAATTCATATGCTAATGACTGAGCGATTGTAGTTGCCATCCTCAATATCGCCTTAATGTCATTTTTTTTAATTTAAAATCTTTCTATTTTTTTATTTACTTTTTTATTTTTTTAAAATAAGAAGGAACTCCACAAGCAAGCTACAAAAAGCACATATCTACTAAGAAACTTATGAAAATGCTTTTAGGATTATTAATTTCAGGTCTAAGTACACAATTGGGATGTTATTTATCAGAGTGTAAGCTCTCAGGCAGGACCATGTCTATCTTATTTTTTATAAAGCGCCAGGTACATTGCTGGCCAGGGGCGGTGGGCCCCCTAGGGCATCAGGGGCAATGCCCCTCCTGGCCCCAGCCCCCCAAGGCTCCCCCCCCCGGGCCCCGGTGCTGTGCGCCGCTGGGGGAGGGGAACGCGCACGCACACACAACCAGACTAGTGATTGAGAATGTGCGGAGCCATCTCGAAGAACCTTGTTTTAGAGGCAGCAACCTTCTGAAGATTGCTGCCTCTAAAACAAGGTTCTTCGAGATGGCTCCAAACAATTCTCATTGGTTGTGTGTGTGCACGCACACACAACCAGTGAGTGACCCCCCCCCCCCCCGAAGGCTTCCTAAGGAAGCCTTCAGGGACAAAAGGGAAACGTTTTCCCTTTATGCAGAATGGGTAACGTTCTCCCTTTATGCAGCGCCATCCATCCCGCATAAAGGGAACCCAGCAATGAAACAGTGCCGCAGGGGGCACTATTTCATTGAAGGGGTAAGCCCAGGGCTAAAAGTCCAACTTGGGCACCACACACTAGGTGCCCGGGTCCAATTACTCGTGGCTATGCGGGGGGCCTGGGAACTACCGCACAGCTCTTAGGCTCTCCTCCCTCCCTGTTGAGTCAAACTTTGACTCGATGCTGTGAGGGAGGGGGAAGCTAAGCTGCCTGCATGGCAGCTCCCAGGCCCAGGAGTGAAGCCAGTGCGTCATCCCAGATCCCGCTGTGGCACTGCCTGACATCGGTGAGTAAATTGCTGGGGGTGTGGAGAGAGACTGGGCATGTGGGGCTGGAGGGGGGGGGTGCGGAGGAGTTTGGGGTGCAGGTAGAGGTGCTGGGTGTGTGTGTACAGGGGTGCTGAGGGACGGGGTGCAGGGAGGTGATGCTGGGGGTGACTGTTGGGGGTTGAGGGGTTTGGGGTGCAAGGAGATGATGCTGTGGGTGGATGTGCTGGGGGTTTTGGGATGCAGGGAGGTGAGGCTGGGGTGCTGTACTGGGGCTGTGGGGTTTGGGGTGCAGGGAGGTGATGCTGGGGGTTCTTGGGATGGCTGTACTGGGGTGCTGGGGCCTGGCTGTGGTGGTGTGGGGTCTGGCGGCTCTCACCAAACCCCAAAGGGGGGAAAAGCCCGGGGTACGTGCGTGTGGGACGGAGCGGCCCCCTGAACCAGGATCCCCTGGTTCGACACTGGGCCTGAGGCTGGGAGGAGAGCGGTGTGCCTGAAAAAGGTTCCCTCAGGATCTTATACGGCAGTATGGAGGATCTCAGTCGCTCCCTGCCAAGTTCATCATAGGGACACAGGCCACGCCGCTTCCCGACCAGGGAAGGCCCCGCACACACTCCCTCTCGTACACACGGTCCCCAGGAACCAGGAAGGGGTGTCGGGGAAGTGAGGTCTCCAGTGAAGGTGTTTCCCCCCCCAGGGGGTGACCCACGGTTTAGGGCAAAGGGGCTCCTGCTGTACCTTAAGGGTAGGGCACCACGTGTCAGGGAAGGACAGGACAAGTACACGCACACTGCGCTTCAGGGCTACTCACACACGCCGCCTTGCACTCACCCACTCACTCGCCCACTCTCTCTCTCTCTCTCTCGCTCTCTCTCTCTCTCAGTCTCAGTCCACAGTTGTCCAGAACAGTCACAAGGGGGGGGCCGGTATCACAGGCAAGGCTCTGATCAACCAGCACTGAGCCTAGCCTGAGTCCCTCTTTAAATAGTGTGAGCAGGGGCGTGCCGCCGCAAGCGTTGGGAGCGGCGCAGCGGCGCCTGCGGGGGCGTCTCCCTCAGGCCGGCTTGAGCAGGGGGCGTGGCCTGATGCGCCGCGTCCTCCGCGGGCGTGCCTCGAGCCTCCAGCGGCGGCGGCGTTGTAGGGGGCGTGGCTTCTGGGTCGGGCGCGGGGAGAGACTGTGGGGGCGTGTCCCTATGCCCCGGGCGGCGGGGGGTGGCCCGCCGACGTGCTTGCCTCTCAGGCGCCCTTGGGTGCGAGGCTCCCCACCTCCTCAGGCCCAGGGGCCTGACAGGTGGGGGGCTGATGGGTTGGGGTGCAGGGAGATGATGCTGGGGTGACTACTGGGGGTGGAGGAATTTGGGGTTCAGGGAAATAGTGCTGGGGTGCTGAGGGGTTTGGGGTGCAGGGAGGTGATGCTGGGGGTTCTTGGGATGGCTGTACTGGGGTGCTGAGGGGCTTGGGATGCAGGGAGGTGGTGCTGAGGCTTTTGGGGTGTAGGGAGGTGATGCTGGTGGTGGCTGTGCTGGGAGGTAATGCTGGGGGTGTTCACTTGATGATGTGGAGATTTTGAAATCCTGAGATTTAACTGTTAGTCTGATGATTCATGGGCCTTAAAATCCCCCCCCCCCCCCCCAACACACACACACACACGCAGCAGAGGGCAAAAATACTGCTTCAGAAGGGACTTCTGAAGCAGGGATTGAGGTCCCTCCAACACACATGCAGCAAGTCCCTTCTTTCTGAAGCAGTATTTTTGCCCTCTGCTGCGTGTGTGTGTGTGTATGTGTGATTCATGGGGTCTTAAAATTCTTCCCCAACACACAATTTTATTTTATTTTTTAAAAAACTACACAGCAACCACATGCAAACTGTTTCGTTGCTGCTGGGTTATGTCGCCTACCATTGCCCTGGCTCCGCCTACCGTTGCCCTGGCTCTGCCCCTAGGCTTACCGGCCCGCCGGCAGGCCAGCCGGCCTTGCTGCCCCTCCAACCTCAAAACCTACCAGCCTGTCACTGGTGCTATATAAATGCTAATAATAATAATGATAATAATAATTCATGGAATGTTATTTATCAATGCAAAAGGTCTAGGAACAGCTTTAACGTTGCCTTTTACAAAGATTATTTTACTCTTGTAAATTTGCAAGGATTTTTCTATTGGGCTTGTTCCAGATTATCAATTTTAATAACCTAAACGACAAGTTCTTCAAAATGGAAAAAGGCAGCATGCCCCACAATCTAGACTATGAGAACTTGCAATTTTCAGTGTTCACCTAGGTGCTGATATCAAGCATAAAAAAAAACCCTGCAGCCCAAGAAATATTGTTTTGCAAGACTGAAGGTAAGGGAGAAAACAGAATTATAAATGAAGAACTATTGTATAATCTTACCTATAAGCCCATACCAAAAATTTGTTAGCATAGACAGGGATGTTTTGAAGCTGCAATTAATTTGAATTAATTTTTTTTACCTATCATAGGCCTTTTTTCCATGGACAGCGGTGGGTGGAGAGATGGGGTGTGCGGCCACGGTGGGCAGAGGTGGGTGCACTCCCTTTTTCACAGGAGCACACCCAACCCCACCAACCTCCACCCACGGCGTCTCCTCCGTTTTTTCGGATGGCTCCATGGGTGGAGATGGGTGTGCGCCGGGAACGTGCACCCACCTTCACCCACCACCCGTGGTGTTTGCATGGATGCACACCCATCCCCCACAGCAGTTGCATGGATGCCCACCACCACCACCCACATACCCAGGGGGGGGGGGGGGGCATCCATACAAAAATGGCCATAGTTGCAACATCTATGGTTAACAATAATAAGAACAATATTTTCCAGGATGGATAAAAATAAAAATAAAAATTAATCAATTTTTAAATTTAAATTTAAAAATCCAATTTAAATAGGGTTTTTTATTTTTTGTGGGGGTGCTTTTTGTGGGGTTTTTTTTTTTTTTTTTTAAACCTTCACAAAGATAAATTTAAGCTCAAAGTTATCATAATGGAATAGGGATTATAACTTCTAATGATATACTATTTGAGACACTGGGACCAATCTCAAGCCCTGCACATCCCATGCACAGTTGTGTGAAAACTGCATGGCTCTCTATTGCAGGCACATTGTGTCACACAGAAACCACATGCAGGATCCGCAGGGCTTGGGATCAGCCTCAACAGAATCATGGAACCTTTTGAGAAAAGGTTTATAACTAGGTCACAACAGGCCATGGACTAGGGGCCCAATCTTATGGGGTTCCCAGAAGCTCCCCTGTAGATTAGTAATGATGACTAAGAAAGCCACTCTACCCACTGGGACCAGGTGTTCAGTGTAGAAGATCCCATTAAGTATCTCTCTGAAGTTTTACTTTCAGTTCTCAAACGGTAGGTTTTTGTCTCTCCAGAGATAACATCCTTGTTAATGGCAGCATATGGAGATGAGAGATGACAGACTTGATTACCTAACCATAAGCCCCAATCAGTGTTTTTAAACTAGATTAATCCACGCATGGCCACCCACTGTCCACGCTTCCAACTGCCTGTGTGACGGCGGTGCGTGAGGAAGTGCGCTCCTGTGACTCACGCACCAGCCACTCATGGCCATGCACAAAGCACTCCTGAAAAATCCTGCTCTGTAGACAGGGCAGCCATGTTGGGAGACACTTGTATGAAATGCTCCCCAAGCACATCGTGTGCACGGGCGCCCCGCAACCACCAACTCCCCTCCCCCCACACAGCACTCGTTTAAACACACCCAGAGTCAAACCTTTACCTTTCCCTCTAAAAATGCAAAATGCCAAGAATGAGGCTGCTTTCACACGTTACAAAATGGGCTATTATAGTAATTCAAGATAATCATGGGTATTATAATTCCGCAATGTTTGAAATGTGTGAATGCACTATTCCCCTTTTATGCTGTGAGATCTCAGGTCGTTGTAAGAGTCACCAAATGTGTGGTTGTTTTTCACATGGTGAGGAGGGAGGCAGGAAAAATTGCACAATGCAATCACGGCTCTGCTGTTGCAGGGATTCGCGCCTGTGAGAATGCACTAATCCCCTTTTATCACATCAGAACATGTGTCCTTGTAAGGACCCAGTAATGGCGCAAGTGTTCTTGTGTGATAAGAGGGGATTAGCGCATTCTCACAGGAACTAATCTCCACAATAACAGAGCTGCAATTGCGCTGCACAAGTTTTCCTGTCTCCCTCATTACCGTGTGAAAAGCAACCACACATGTGGTGGCTTTTACAACGACCTGAGGTCTCACAGCATAAAAGGGGAATAGCGAACCTTGTACCATGTGAAAGTGGGCTGTGGCTCTTACAACAACCCAAGATCTCTCAGCATAAAAGGGGAATAGAGTATTCACACATTACAAAAATTGCAGAGTTATAATTGCTGATATCATCTCGGGCTATTATAATAGCCCATTTTTATAATGTGTAAAAGCAGCCCCAGTTGAATGAATAGAGGATTGTTGGGGGGTGGAGTGGATCAGGTCACAATGGGAAATCCATTCTGTTGTTCCATCCCTCAGCAGTAACATACCCAAAGCCTAATAGCCACTTCACAAGTATCTGTATCACTCAGCTTTGGTAAATAGAGTAACCAAATAATTCATTTTTCTGATGTAGCTGAAAAATTAATCTGAAAAAATATCAAACTAAATCACTTTTAAAATGTATGGTGTGTACTTTCTAAAAATGAAAACTTACATCTGTCTCCTAGTTGTGAATAATATGTATTAAGATTCATCAAACAACAAGAATGCACCTTTTGTGGAAAACAATGATTAAATCAAGGCTTCCTGGCCAGTGATTTAATTCATGATTTAAATAGACTTGATTTCAATCAAATCTACCTGTATTATTTTGATTATTTGATACTTTATGCTAATTTTACTGCTCACCAATAGAGTCCACTCTATCCTTGCTTTGAAAGTCCTTATGAAAATCAATGAGAGCAGAAAAACTCTTGTAAATAATTATTTTTAAAATAAATAAATAGCAGTATTCCTTTAACTTTGGTGATTTGAAAAACAAGCTGTAATGCGCAGATTTAATGACAATCCTTCATTAGGTCATAATTTAGTCAGAATTGCAAAGTTAGCATCACTAGAGATTATACACAAGACAAAAATCCTACACCAATTACTTAATTTTTAAAGAAATCACATCAACTATACAATGCACACTATTTAACAAAACTAGTCTTCTTTTTCCGGTCCACAGAACACACAATAGCCCTGTCAGAGCACCACTACAGTGAGTCATCATTAACAAATAGGATGATGTAACAGTTCATTAAGGAAAGGGAGTTCAGTCATTTCAGGACTGCAAAGTTTTTATCACGTTAACATTTAATGAGCTTACTTAACCAATTAAGGCAGCATAAAGAGAGAAGTAATTTAGGCACGTAAAACTACTTCATGTTAAAGAACACACTTTGGTAGCATTTACTTATTTTTAACTCATTTACTTTGCAAGCATGTGCAAATATCTTTTAAAAAAATATCCTCATTGTGATGTATTTCCTCCTTCCTCAAATGGCATATTTCTCTCTTCACATCAGCTCTATGTTTCTGGAGTCAATAGTCTGTTGCTATTTTTAATTAAATGTCTGCACATGCAAAAACAAGCTGGCCGCTCACAAGACCCTTTTTTGCAGTAACTGAATTACTACTGCACAGCTGTTTTGCATATATTTTTAAGTATTATGAACTCTTCTGTGCAAAAGCATGAAAATACTTTGTCTGCTAGGTTGCTTATGAGTTACATACCTAAGACTGGGAAATTAATATAATCAGAAAATTCCCTAAGAGTTCTGCACACAAAGGGAGATCATCATTAGTAGAGTCAAGATTGCCATGCAAAGCTATGAGAATTATTTTGCAGTTTTTATAAACTATTATGGAAGCATAAAGCCTTTAATAACACTTCCTAGGAGAGAATTTTCACTGCTGCCTGAACCATGCGTGATGGCTTTCTGATGCATGGATTGTATCTAATAGCAACATTTAAACATAGTGTGGAAAGCTACCATTGTTTTTGTTGAAAGAAATAGCCTTTTGCTTGTACATAAAGGACAACATTAAAGAGAGACGACAGCCTACATAACACAAAAAATACTCTGAAAAAATATGTAAGCCAGGAAAATAAAGCCACAAAAAAGGGGAGGGTCCCCAAATAACCACAACTAGGTCCAAACAGACAAAGACCCACACAGCATAAATATAATTAGTATGATATAACGTGTCTACATTTTGTAAAATATAAATAGCATAATATAACTATGTATCCCTGGCGTAAGGGGGTGCTGAGCCGGTTGAGGAGGTTGGGTTTTTCCGAGTCTTATTTTGAGAATGATACTAGCAGGCAAGTGATAAGTCTATTAAAATTATGTATCATGGATATAGACCGGCAACAACTTAGGGCCGCGTCCTCAACATCTAGGATGGCACCTTTTTATAAATATATCATGCCTCCCCGGTCTGGAGTTAAGTATTTATACTCTCAGTTGGAGCCCAAATTGAAATACAGGTTTAGTACTCTTAGGCTGCATACAATAAAAACAGCGTTAACTATGGGGCGTTACCAGGGGACCCCAATGGAAGAGAGATGGTACCCTTGTGGGAGATAGAGGACCTTGCCCATTACCTACTACGATGTCCCCTATATGATCACCTTCGGCTAGGAGTATGGTCAAGGATAGGGATAAGGGAAGGCTGGACAACAAACAGACAGCTCAGTTGGTTGTTGGGAGACCAGGACACCTACAGGTCCAAACAGGTGGCAATCTTTGCGGAAAGATGTGCTAATATGCGGTCAAAATGTATGTAATATGAGGAGTCTGGGGTATATGGTATATATAAGGGGGAAAATATTTTGAGGGTATATGCTGTGTAGGGATTGAGTGCCCCATGCTATAAGCCCTGGGAAGGGCAAGGCAAGTATGGGAAATGCTCGGAGTGAATATGTACAGGGGTTGAGTGCTGCCGCCACATGACCCAGGAAGGGTAAGGCAAGTTCTGAAAGGATACTTAACAGGAGCTGGTGATATCCGCTGCTGTTTTGCCTCAGTAGTATCTATACTAGTGGAAATGTTATTTTCGTTTTCTAGGACTTAGATATAGATACTTGGGGAACGTCTGGGCTTTGGATCCTACTAATGGGATCAAATTTTATGTATTGAATGTGTCTTTGGTTACTGCCAAAGACGACCATTATATTTTTACTCTGTATGTTATGGCCTTGAGGCTTGAACAATAAAAAATTTATTTTATATATATATAAAAAAAAATTAAAACTATGTATCCACAATTATACATCCTCCAGATCTCTTCCCATTGCTTTCTTTCTGGTGCCTCCTTATGGATTATAGATGTACTTAGCACTAGTTTTGATTGTTGTATATTCATCGATATGCAGTTATATTATACTATTTATATTTTACAAAAAGTAGACACATTGTTATATCATATTAATTATATTTATGCTGCGTGGGTCTGTGTCTGTTTGGACCTCGTTGTAGCCAGCAAAATAAACCATCTTCTGCCAGTTTGGCATTCTATGCTGAAATTCAATTCAGGCCAAACTTTAAACTTCATCAAGCACTGCAGCCAGCATATCATGGATACTGTGACTGTACACAAAGGCTCCAATCAAAATCAGGGCAAATTGCAGTAGGTGATAGAGAAACATACAAAGAGAGAGGTTGTGTTCACAGGGCAACAAGAGGTAGTTAATCAGGAGAAACAGTTCCCAGGGATGTAACCCCTGAAAACCCAGGTTTTAGAAGACCACTGACAAAAATAGAAACCCTGATCACAGGTAATGCCTTTTCAAATGGTCTAGTTTCAAGATGGTATGGGTTAATAATTTTACTTACATAGCGACCCTGAATAGCGCACCACAAAATTAATACAGTAAAATAACTTAAAGGTCATTTATACAAGCAGTTTAAAAGGAGAAGGGAAAGGGAAAGGAAAAATACATTAAGGGGAACCAGCTGAGGATGTTCTAAAGGTACCTGAAGAATAATAAAAAGTCTTCAGGTGCTTTTTAAAGGTGAGGAGAGAAGAATTGAGATTAATATTTGGAGATAACATTCCACACTGAGTTGTTACTAATGAACTGAGAAAATAAAACAACATTTATGAAAAAATAGTTTAAAAGACCTGAAGATCAACATCTCCTTTGAGCAATGGGAAGAGATCTGGAGGGTCAAAATATCATCCATTAGTGTAACAGATAAAGAAAGCAGTTACATTAGTATAACTGATAACGAAATCTTTTACAAAATACTATATCAGTGGCATTACACTCCAGAAAGGTAGGGTCCATGATTACTGTGTTTTCCCTTTGCCACCAATGGGAAACACAGTGAAAACACAGGTCGCAGACTGACCATAAAGACATTTTTTTTAAGGGGAGAAAATAAATGCTGGTGAGATAGTGGAGAAACAGCGACATTTTGATATGCATGGTGAAACTGCCCCAAAACAAAAAGGCATTCTTGAGTAAGATACCCAATAGAATATTTAAAATAAAACAGGATAGGGTAGGAACCTAATTAATCTGTGGAACCAATTGTTTTCTTTTTCTTATTAGGTTCCTACCCAAAATAAAATCAGAGAAGAGAACACCCCCCAGGCACTCAGCAGGGGTGGGTATGTGTGTGCCTGCCGTCCCTGAACAAGGTCAGGTCGGGGGATTGGCAAATGCTCCTTAGCCCATCCCCAGCTGCTCCGGAGGCGCAGCATCATGGCCCAATTTGGGGGGGAGATGCACCCGATGGGTGGCGTTCCGAACAGGTATATTTACCTGGATCGGCCGGGTGCCCTCCCTCTTTCCCCAACCTCGGGCCACTAGAGGAACATTGGTTGTACTTACCTGACAGCTTCGCGGATACCTCGAGGTGTGGTAAGTACGTGTCCCCGGGGGGGGGGGGGGGGGGGGG
>QEPC01005573.1:794939-813062 GCA_003113815.1 Sphenodon punctatus | reverse complement strand
GGGGGGGGGGGGGGGAGGAGGTAGGATCCATGCCCCCAACTGAGGGCAGGGGGAGCCTTAGGGGGCCCCACGTGGAGCGCTGCTGCGTTGAGCGGCAGCACTCAATCACAGCGGAGGGGAGACCCACCGGTAAAGCACCGCCGACTGGATCAGACAAGGGGTCTTGCACATCGAGTCTCCCTCCTGACAAGCTGGCTTCCCTGCGGGTGCTGCCAAAACACAAACGGGATTTTGGAGCAAAATTAGTAAGGCATAGTGGCAGGGAGGGTGGCGGGCCTATTCGGCTCCCCCACCATTTCGTCCTTTTAGGTGCTCTCCACTGGGGATAGTGCCTAAGATCTTGCACATCGAGTCTCCCTCCTGACAAGCTGGCTTACCTGCGGGTGCTGCTAAGACACACGGTGGGTGCCAGGAAAGTGACATTAAGAGCTATGCAAACTTTACTTGGCCATTTAAACTTTGCCTGCAGGGTAGTTGGCCACAGGAGAGCTTTCTGCGCATGGCTAGGCCGAGTCACAGCAGGTGTGATGGCCCCCCATCACCACATTCGGATATCCAAAAGCCTTCGGGAGAACCTTAGGGTCCAAGTGAGGTTCCTTGATAGTTATAACGGGATTTCTCTGTGGAGGGAAGTCTGATTGCTAGAGGCGAACCTTCAGGTGGTATCCGATGCGGCGGGGGGATGGGTTTCAGGGTTTTCCTTCAGGGCAGCTGGTGTGCCCAGCGGTGGCTGCCAGAATGGGCAGCTTTGGAACTGCTCAGGGACATAACTTTTCTTGAGCTCTTCCCATTACTAGTGACTTTGCGGCTCTGGGGGCAGCAATTCCAGGGCTCCCAAGTATGTTTTTGGTCTGACAATCAGGCATTGGTACAGGTAATCAACCGACAATCTTGTAAGTCCAACAGAGTTATGATTTTGGTATGTTGGTTGGTACTGAAGTGCCTTTCCCGTAACATGTATTTCTCAGCCAAGCACGTGCCCGGTGTACACAATGATATTGCTGATTCCCTCTCTCATTTTCATACGGAGAGGTTTCGTTCGCTGGCACCTGGCACCAACATCCACCCAGAGGTGATGCTGGAGACCTTGTGGAAGCTTGGGAACGCAGATTAGATATGGGGGTTAGAGCTGCTGTATCGAGCTCAACCTGGTGAGCATACGCCAGCTATTTTTGTGACTTCCACAATTTTCTGTCCTCACATGGGGTTCAGGAGCAGTGGCCCATCCTTCCTTGTCATGTAGAGTGGTTCGCGGCAAACTTGAGTTGCCGTGGGTTGGCCCCACATACCATAGTGTCGCCTGGCAGCTATAGCCTTTTTCTGCAAGGCCCAGGGGGTGGACGACTCGTGCATGGGATACAGGCTCCGCAGGGCTGTTGAGGAATGGGCCAGGGAAGGGGGGCCTAGAAGAGATACCCGTCAACCGATTCCTGTAGACACACTGGCCCATTTGGCTGCCTTGCTGACTCGGCTCTGTTAATCTCCCTATGAGATGTTACTTTTCCGGGTGGTTTTCTCTACTGCATTTTTTGCAACATTAAGGATCAGTGAGCTGGTACCTTCTTCGCAGCATGATCGGACTGGCAGGGCTCTGGAGTTACGGGACGTGGCCCAAGGGCCTGACTATCATCATCACGATTCAGCGGTCCAAAACTGATCAGGAGGGCCAAGGCCAGCGTTTAACATTGCACCGCTCTCCAGTTGGGGTAGTGTGCCCAGTCTCAGCAACGGAGGCAAACGTGGGCGTTCACCCATGCCTGCGGGGTCCCCTCTTCATTCATTTGGCCAGGACATTTTTGACCAAATTCCAATTTCAGGCTGTTTTTAAAAAGGGCTTGGCAATGATGGGTCTTCAACCATCCGACTATGGGCTGCACTTCTTCCGAATCGGGGCTGCATCCACAGCAGCGGTAGGGGGGCTACCGGCCTCTCAGATCAAGGCAATTGGCAGATGGAGATCACACGCTTATTGCAGTTACAGTTCAGCCCTTCTCAATAGGATCTGATCGGTCGGTAACAATATTATGTTTGCTCATCTGCAGCCACGGGACGACTCCTCACCATCTGGATATGTGGGCACAGCATTGTGCGCTGGGCCGAACGTCACGCTGCCAATTCTGACTTTGGGACCCAGTTGGGTTGTGGCCTGCAGGCCCACCTTTACTGGTTTGGGTGCAGTGGAATGCGCTAGGACCACCTGATCCCTTCACTGTTTCGCAGGGCAGCACGCTTCGGACCGCCTGACATTCTGGTCATTCATTTGGGCGAAAATGACCTTGGCCTGCGCAGTGCATGGGAGCTCACTGGCGAGATGAAGACCACCATCTCCGAATTGGTGGCTGCTTGGCCACAGTCCTCCATATGGTGGTCAACATTGTGTGGGTGGCTCTAGTGTCATTGATTATTTTCTCACCATCCACAGCAGCCTCGATTCCGTTATAAGGCTGGAGGTTATTCCTAGGCCGGAAACTTGCCATTTCCCACTGGTGCTAGAAACTGAGAGACAGAAGGCTGGGTACATACTAGCTGATGTTGAGGAGGCCCAAGGCGGGAGGGCTATAACCCGCATTAAACACTCAGCGGAGCTTGTCAAGGCATGTGACGACTTTATCAACTGCCCAGAGGTTAAGGAGATTTATTCATCACTGTCTCTTTATGAGAGGGGGGATCTGTCCTGGTATGGCAAGCTTATGGATAGGTTAGAAGTGATGATTACTCGAAGAGATCCCGTGGACTCTACCCATAGGAAGAACAAGATCTTTCCCTCCTGGTTTGATGGGGAATGTCGGGCCAAAAGGAAAATATTTATTTATTTATTTATTTCTATGATTTATACCCCGCACCCTCCTGTCACCAGCTCGGGGCGGCTTCCAACAATTTTATAAATACATAAAAACACTATAAAAACAGTTTAAAACAATCAGAAGTATTTAAAACAAGGCCACGGAAGTTAAAACGGTAAAACAGGATGGGGGCGAAAAACCCTAACCCACCCACCCCCGAAGGCCTGGGTGAACAGCCAGGTTTTACAACACCGCTGGAATGACAATAGGCTTGGGGCCAGGCAGGCTTCCTCTGGAAGGGAGTTCCAAAGGCGCGGCCTGGCCACCGAGAATGCCCTCTTCATTGTGGCCCCCCGCTTTACGCGGGGAACCTCCAAAAAGGCACCCCCGGCCGACCGCAGGAGCCGCTCTGGGGCACAGAGGCCGAGGCAGTCCCTGAGGTACGAGGGGCCCAGACCGTAAAGGGCTTTGTAGATCAACACCAACACCTTGCACCTAGCTCGGCAAGCTATTGGCAGCCAGTGCAGAGTCTAGAGTACAGGTGTAATATGCTCCCGACGACCCGTCCCCTTAGAGCTTCAGCCCGGAGTCTTAAGTCAGCCCCTTCAGAGACTAACCGTAGGCGGCTACAGTCCCAGAGGAAATATTACCAGAACCTTCTAACCAGTAAGAAGGAACTCTTCTGTAGGTCACAGTGGCAGGAATTGCATAAGGCCACTGTTGCTAAAAACTCACAGAAGTTTTGGTCCATGGTGCGTTCCCTTAGGAGGCCAAGGGGTGAGGCTTATGCCCCTCCAATAGCCGCTCAAATTTGGGAGCAATTCTATGGCAATGTATATACGGACATGGTAGGCACAGAAGCGTGTCTAAGTAGACCGTTCCAGCATAGATTTGAGCTATGGCCCCAGTCACCCCTGAGCAGGTAAAAATGCTCATTATGGGCCTCAAGGGAGGGAAGGCCCCAGGTCCCGATCGGGTAACTCCTGATGTTCTTAAATTACACCTGGATTGGTGGGCTGCTATTCTGGCCCCCTTGTTTTCAGAAATAAATGAAACACGAGTGTTCCCGGCTTTATGGCTTAAAAGTACGCTGATCCCTATTTTTAAAAAAGGGGACCCTCGACTTCTATCTAATTACCGCCCGATTAGCCTGCTCAGTACAATTGGGAAATTATATACTCGCTTCCTTTTGTTAAAACTGGAAGTATGGATCAAAGAAGCGGAATTCATTGTGCCTGAGCAGGCGGGCTTTATGGTAGGCAGAGCCACCGCTGACCATGTAATGATCTTGTCAGCCCTAATTACCAAATATACAGCAAATAAAGGGAAGCTTTTCTTGGGGTTCATGGATTTGGAGAAGGCCTTCGACTCCATCACGAGAGAACGTCTTTGGGTCAAGTTAGGTCGGCTCTCCATTGAACCCCATTTGCTGTATTTGCTTATCCAGTTACATTCTGGAAACACACTCCAGGTTAAACTTAGCCCACTGGGGGAGTTATCTGCACCAGTTCCAGTGAAGCGGGGGGGGGGGGGTGTCAGGCAGGGGTGCCTGCTGGCCCCAGCGCTCTTCAATCTTTACTTGAACGATGCCGTCCAACGTATGAATGGCGCAGATACTCATGCGCCCCTTCTGGGGCAGAGGCGTCTGCCTATTATGCTCTATGCGGACGACACCGTCCTTGTGTCCCAAACTCTGACTGGCCTTAGAGGCAGTTGGGGCTTTTTGGGGACTCAGCGGAAAATCTGAATATCAATTATCAGAAATCGAAGGTTCCTGTGGTTGGTCAGAGAAGAGCCAAATCTTTATACTCTTGGCATATAAAAGGGGAGCGCATTTCTCAGGTGCTCCAATTTAAATATCTTGGAGTCATTTTTGACATCAGTGCTAAGTGGAATTCCCATCTTGATTATGTGAAATCACAGGCTAGACATTCCTCGGCAGCAATTTTAAAATTCTACTTTGGACAAGGTGGGAACATGATAGCGCCAGCCCTTGCTCTTTTTAGGGTTAAAGTTCTCAGTCAGGCCCTATATGCAGCCCCAGCTTGGTCCCCGGCCCCAATGGACAAACTTGAATGTATTCAGAACCGGTTCTTAGCTTTCCTGCTAGGCATTTCAGGTACTCTGCAGGTACTATCTAGAACTGAGACGGCTTCCCCACCTGCTCTCCAGTTAGTTATTAACTACTGGATGAAGGTGGTTGGGCTTTCTAAGTCTGAAAATCCCTTGTTGGTCATGGCCCGCGATGCAGGGTTGCTTAATTCCTGGCTCACCCAGGTTACTCGCTTGATTCACTTACTGGGGTTTTCTCCTGAGGTGTGGGGGAGAGTTGGATCAAATGTTTTTAAGAAATTGGTTCGGCAGAGGATTAAGGACCAACTCCCTCTTTAAGTGGTCAGATGCAGCAATAAGAATTGCATTCACCAGAATTGCACACCTTCCCCTCTGCCTCTGTAGAAGGAAGGTACCAGGGTATTTCCCATGAGCATTGGAAGTGCCTGATGTGTAAAAGTGGCAAGGAAGATATGACAGTCCATATTTTGCTCGAGTGCTCAGCTTTGTCGGGGCTAAGAATTAGATACCTGCAATTCGCCACTTTTGACCTACAGTAGTACTCTAGAGCTAGGCTACTCAGACAATTGCTTGGCCCCTCCGATTCTCCTACGACTAGGGCAGTAGCAGTTTATGCCTGGCATGTAATGTTATTGCGGGAATCTGCATTATCGAAGGGAGGGACTTTTAGCCCGAATCTATCCTAAAGGACTGGGTACTGGGAACTGTTATGTCCCTGGAGGGTGATGTCGGTCGGTTGACAGCCTCCAATGCTTCCCTGGTATACTATGTGGTCCCTGTGGGGCCTTATGGCCTAGATATTATAGACTGCCCAAGAGGGATCATCCGGAGTTTCACTGCCTTTATTTTTATTAGGAAATTGCTCTAGCGGCATTTTGTACTATGTTGCGATTTTGATGTGATTTGTTATATTATTATTTACCTTTGTTTTTATGCTTGTATATTTTGATAGCTGAGGCTAAACAATTTATTCATTCATATGGTGGTCAGACTTGCTGGAGCATCGCACTTGGTGGTATACTACCAAGCCAGGCAAAATAGAGCGGGCAAAATGGAAGATCAATAGAGCTATGTGGGCGTTCTTAGAACGCATAGGAGGCTGAGTAGCGCACCACGAGTGGATCGTGTGCCAGGAGGCAGGCCTTTTTCTAAAATATGGGGTACACTTGTCTGCGCAGAGCAATGCTATTTGGATGGATGACTTGAGGGCGGTGTGTCATATCCATTTAGGTATATCTGTGAGGGGAAAAAGGGTTGAGTGAAGCTTTACTCCCCCTTTTTGTGGCGGTTAGCGGGGTAGGAACCATGCTGTGGTAAGGCTCCCTAAGAGCTATGGGGACGTGCTTGCACCCCATCACCACTTGGTGAGCGGGGGGGGGGTCTTAAGGGCAGAGGTCCCAGCCCAGGCTCAGCTGGAATGGGGCGTCAACCCACCCTGACCCAAGGGGAGGGTAAATTCAAAGGGTCAAATCACCCGGGTTAGGCAGGCGAGAACTAGCTCGGCCTCCTTGCCTGCTTTGTATAGCATGGTTCCTCTCCGCTAATTACACACAGGTTCTTATATTGGTTGTTTTCTCTGTTAACATTATGTATACAATGTAATAAAGTTGCAGCCAATGCCTCTAACCCAAAGCGTGTCCTAACTGTTCTTATGGGTAGGGCGCAGGCACAAAAAACTGTCACTGCTACTAGCAACTAAATATGTCTTCAACAGACACAGAAAAGCCTCAAAAACCCCAAAACAGATCCTGACCTGCTAGTGGCCTGAAAAGAGAAAGCTTGGCAAATCATAGCAATTAATAAATTGACAGGCAATCTGGTAAAATAATATAATAAAAGTTTACAGCTTTTAGTTGTCATTTTTGGAATTTGAAAGGAAAAAGCATGCAGAAGATGACAGAAGACTAACTACACAAATAGGATTTTTAAATGCATATATTAATGTATTTTTAACAATGTTAATCTATTTCATTTTAAATTATGTTTGTAAGATTCATAATTTTAAAAGTTAAAAAATTCTAACATCCAGTGCTAAGTTAAAGAAAAGATTTTAAACTCAAATTAATGCTTGTACATTGACAGAAAATTCATCCTGTCTCCAAAGAGTGAAGACTATAATCCTGAAACTGCTTACAAGTACCTAAGTTCCACGCCAAAATCTTGCAAACGTCTTAAATTAAAAGGTTCCATTAATTTATAAGCTGATATCAGTATTGCACTTTGAAAAGGATACACTTTACTTTTTAAAAAACACACACATTATCAATCCCTACCTTAAAGACAAAAACTCATCTCTGTCCAACAATAAACTGCAACCTCCACTAGGGATGTGCGAACGTGGTTCGGAAGTTCGGAGTTCGGTCCGAACTCGAACTGTTCAGATGACCAAACACGAACAAACCGAACACCGAACGGCGAAATGGCCGAACAGGTCGGTAAGTTCAGATCGCGTTCGGATGAGTTCGGGTGGCAAAAAAAGGTTCACTTCCAAGTCAAACATGACAGGGAGGTGTAGTCACTGAGGAGCAGACTTCCAGGCACCAGGGGTGGAGAGAGGCTTGCAAGAAACAAAACTAATTATCTGCCCCCCTCCCCCAACACCTTCTGAGTTAGTCACTGTTCCTGAACAGCAGGCATTGAGTAGGATTTTTAGATTGCTTTAAGTTTCATTTCAGTTTTGTACTGAAATGAAACTCAAACCTTGAACTGAAACCTTGTGTTATGCATTTCACTGTACAGACTCACTGAGTACGTATGTATTTCACTACAGACTCCTCTTCTGTTTGTGATTCCCCCCCATCCCATATATATGGGATGTATATATATCCATATATATATGGATATGTATATATATGGAGAGAGAGAGAGAGAGACGTAGGAGTTAGCTTAGTGATAGAGATAGCGTTAGTGATTTAGTTTTAGTGTTTGTAGGAGTAGGCCTGTGTACTTATTAGATAATCCATTTAGTTCATAGCATTTAGAATAGTTAATAGCAGTTAGATTTAGTGTAGATAGATAGATATAATATTAGATTAAAAAAAACAAAAAAAACAACCCATATAAAAACAAAAGAAAACCATATAAAACCCAATAAAAGACCAAAAAACCATATACAAAACAAAAAAACACCCATAACAACGTTTCCCGAACGGAACAGCTGAACGGCCTGTTCGGATGACCGAACCAAATAGCCGAACTCAAACTCGGCGAACGAACCAAACGAACGAACCAAACGCATCCGAACCGAACGGCCAAACCCGAACGGCGATCTGTTCGCCCATCCCTAACCTGCACCTCTATCGATTTATACTAACAAGCAAATCAACTTGCCAACAACAATAATAATAATAATAATAATAATAAAAAGGAAAGAAAGTCATCACATCCTGAGGAAACCCCGTATTACAAGACCTACAGTGGAATCCATGGGGAATGTGGAAGAAAGGAAAACCAAAGTACCCTGGAGAAGAGGACTATATCATGACATAATGATAATTGGTTTGACCTGCAATGAGGTCAAAGAGCAAGCCAAAGAGAACTGGATGGAGGTTCATTGTAGAGCTTTTTATTCCCCTTAGGGGCTTAGGACAAATTAACTAGCTAACTAAATCACCAATTTACTGTTGATGCCCACCGATAGCTCTTGACTGAAATGCAAAGTACAGACATTTTTGCTCATTCTAGTAGTTGTTGGGCAGTCACTCATAACAGTTTAAAATACTACATATTTTCAATAAAATTTTAAAACAGATTTAAATGATACTAGTTTAACAGAATGCTAAATGGCATACTTGTTTGATTCTTGCACTTTAAGAAGTGCCACACTGCGTCAGATTAATGGTATGCTGAGCCCAGCGTCCTGTCTCCAACAATAGTCTCTTTCAGTTGTTTCAGAGAAGTACCTGACAGGCCATAACGGAGTGATCCATACCATGCTGTTCTTTCCCTGCTCCTGTCAGTCAGGGACTGTGTCACCTGACCTATTTGACTAATAGTTATTTATGGACCTATCCTCCCAAGAATTTATCAAGTCCTTGTTTAAATGAGCAGTTCATGATGGAGCAGCAAATAACTTTTGTTCCTCGAAGGTTGAGGCTTGACATCCCACTACCAAATGATGCCACGGGTGCTTATAGATATCATGGGAACCCAAGGGGTACCACATCAGCCCCGTAAGTAAACTGTTACCATACGGTGACAATTTCCATGTCATCAAATCTGCCAACTAAGTGGTAACCCCAAGGTAATCTATGACAAAAGCAACCCAAATGTGTTCTAAGTAGAGCTGCAACAGGTACTAGAAGTTAGTACCCACAGGTACTGTCCATATTTTCGGGCACCCCATTGGGCTACCCAAGGACCAAACAGGTGCCCAATGCCCAAAAATGCAAGCATACCCACAGGAACTGACAAACCCAGTGGTCTGAGCTAGGGCTTGTCAGTTTTAAAGGCCGGCCGGCACATTCCCCCCACAGCACGTCTCAGGTGAGAGGTGCTGTGCGCAGTCTTTTTAAAGTGGCACGCCCCAGCTGGAACCACTAGAGCTGGGCTCTCCAGCAGTCCTGGCTGCAGCCTATCACTCTCAAAGACCAGTCAGCACATTCAAGCAGTCCATTACATCCCGTTTTGGCATTGATGGTGTCCGAACGAGATTGGGTTGATTTGGGCACCTCAAATTTGTTGGGCGGGGGGTGCCCAAATCTTTGGGTGTCCGGTTGCAGCTCTAGTTGCAAGGTATTTTTACGTCAGGTTGTCTTGGGTTACCACATGGTAGATCCATTCAAATGCTGCAGAAATCTCCATGGCACCATAACCCCCAGAAAATCCATGGTGCTCCTGAAGTAGCCCACAGCATCTGAAAACACTCTAGCAGATTCTAAAAGGAGGAGCTTTCCATCTGTTACTGCAAGTCCGGAAAAATGATGGCTATGACAGATGACGAGGATTGTACAAAGAGAGAAAAATATACTAGGACCAAAGAAACAAATCAAAATCACAGTCACATCAAATGGGACTTGTGTGGATCATTGTATTTTACTATGCAGACCTTGTGCGCAGGAATGAGGTTAATGAGAATGGAGTCCAGCAGCTCCTGAGTTACTCCGTCACCCTCCATGATGATAGAACTCATCAAATCCAGCATATGCATCTGTACCTTCTGGTTGTGACTATTGCTAAAAAGATTTTAAAAGATGATAATGTTAATTCCATGACAGTATCGTGGCCAAGAAATTTCAAGTAACACCACCAAGTAGTTTTAAGAATAAAAAAAGATAAAGTACTAAGCTTGTTCATGCTGCACCAGCCTACATTTTCCATAACTTGTTTTTCCCCTAAAAAAGCTAAATCTGAAGTAATTGAGGCATGTGTGTTTTCACACAAAAAACTTATCTCAAGAGAAACACAAAACAACTGCATAATAGCGACCTCTCTTCTTAGTAAAATATAGGAATAGCACCAGGTCACACGACTGGCGCTATATAAATGTTTATAATAATAATAATAACTGACTAATCTGGCAATGGCTGCAAGCCCGCTTACTAGGAAGCAGTCCTGCTGACTTCAGTAGGACTACTTCAGATTCAGTGATTCTGTGATGGCAGCCAAAGATATTACTTCTAGGGCCACTAACAACTTTAGCATCAAGTGAAGACCATATGCATACCAAATTATTAAAAAATAAATTCACTTAAATTTCTTTTCGAAAATGAATTCTAGATCCAGACTGCACACAACTTTAAAAACTGTTTTGACAATATTTAAGTAGTTCAACTTACTTGATGACTGAAAAGAGAGACCTAAAAAGTTGAATAAAAATTTCATTGCAATCCTCCAACTCAAAGCAGATGTTGTAAGATTTAACCCATGCTAAATTCTAAAACAATACAGAACAAAAAAAACACAAAATTATAATTGTATTAAGTTCCATAGTCCTAGATTTTGCTAACTAGTACACTCTATATGCAAAAAGTCACACAGTACAATCAAATCATACTAAAAGCTAGATGAAAAATTAATTTGATATGATGTATATAAAAATGATGCACAACTTCTAGATTCTGCTAGCATGGCTTTACCTACAGTCTCTATCTAGGCAACATTTTCAGTTTTATGAAACTATTTTTAACAAAATTTAAATGGTATCCAACATGTAGCGTCATGGTTTGTGTAGCACATCCAAGCAATGTTGTTAAAGCAATATTTGCCTTGAGAATGTTTTTTAAATAGTTAACAAAAGACTATGTTTTCCCCCATCATTAGCATACTCCTAGAAGTCTCTCTTTTGTAAAATATGTTTATAATGCTCTCCCAAATCAGTGGAAACTATAGCATGAAAGTCTCAGAGATACCAGAGGTGAAAATCTGACCCAAAATAAACTCAAGTTTAGTTTATTGTTATACTCCCAATTAACAAACATGCCATTATAGTACATAATAAAATCAGAATATTCACATTGCGAACAGCAGTTTTATATGGTTAATTGTGATTAGAAGCCAGAATTTAAGGCAAGAAAAAAGGAATATCATCTCTGGTAAACAAGCAAGCTTTCCAAGTATTGACCCAGTAGCAAGGAGAGGAACAAAACAGGTAAGGACCTGCACCTTCACCCAGCAGCTCCATAAGAATGGGTAACGAAGCAGGCTGGTAAAATCAGAGAAGAAAGTTTGGCCACAGAAGGCTGAGTTTAAGTGAAAATGGAGCAAGATATTAGACAGACTAAAGCCTCAGTAAAACATTCCAAATTATTAGCACACAAAAAAAGGCTCAAAGCAGAGAATTTTAGCCTTGGATGTAGCCTTGAGCCGTGCAGTCAGAGAAAGCACACAACTTGGTAATAAGCATGTCTCTATGGGAGACTGCCCAACCTGCTCAGCATGGAGGCAGAGAGTAAACTAGTTTCCTGGTGGTAGGGTTGTTCGCCAGTTACAGCTCAACTCTGCCTCCTGCTAGACCAAAGAGAAAACACCTGGCTGAGGACTGCTGTCCAGAGAGATGCAATGAGAAGAAATAATAATCTATAATCTGATTGATGGCTTTATACTTTCTATAGAACATGTACAAGATTATACATTAAAGTTCTGAAATATTACCTCTAATAAGTAAAAGTATCTGTTAAATTGAGGGCTCTTGGTGTCCTCCAAGCCTTTTAACTGCCTTGTAATAAACAAGAATATGTCCTGTAAAGCAAGAGAAATATTTAAATAAAAACACTGAAATGTGAAAAAATTCCTTAACCTTCACCATGCTTATCCTTGTCCAAATTCTCTGTATGTTACAGAAACATCACCTGTACTTATGGTTTCTAAATCTTTCAAAATTCTTTCAATTTTAACAATGTACACAGCACAAAATTGGGGGAAAATACATAAAAATGAATGTTTGTTGCATCCTTTTTACTTCCAATGACAGGAAAATGAAGGTCATAGAAAGAGCATTGTTAAAAAGACAGTTTACCTTGAGTTTGTCATGAGAAGTATATGGCGCTTCAGGGGCATAAATTCGGAAAATATCAGCCAAGCAACATGCTACGAGGAGACGCACATCTTTGTTGGGATTCCTGAGAAAGAATTCAGACGCAAGGTGCAAGGCTAATGGGAGATACTGCTGTTTCTCATCTTCTGAGTCCTGGTCCATGTCCATAAATGTTTTTACTACCATCTAAGATGTTAAAGGAGAAAAAAAAAGATTTAAACTATATTCAACTTGTCCTTATCATTGCTAAATAATGCTTTGTAAAAAGATGTAGTTTAATCAACTCCTACATGCTAATTATCAGTATTAACATAGATTCCCCCTTAGTTAGGATACACTGTGGAATAAAGAAAAGTGTGAATCTGAATGTAAAGCAAACTGGATTAGATACTGTTCAGTCAATACTTAAGTCATCCATGCAAGTCTGGCAAGGAGTACGGGCAGCAGAACAGTCGGCAATAGAAAACCAGTAACACAGCAGGCAGCTTTCAGCCTGTGTGTGTGTATGGACCCCCTAGTGCCCAAGACTTACTTACAATTACAGGGAAAAGGTTTGAGTGGGAGGTAGAGGTTGCATTTCTTTTTTATACTGTGCTTTTATTTATTTATTTATTACTGGCTTATGTTAATTACAACTACACGACTCATGTTAATGCAAAATGAAAAGACTAAATGAACATGACCAGTGAGAACAGATGTGATTACCAAAATAAAAATTAACAGCTCAATCCTCAGGACATTTGGTACTGGTGCAAGTCACTTCCACCCCAGCATTAGCTGTTTTCAGAAATTCTACATTAACATAGCACCACAATCATGTTTATGCGCACACACATCCCACCACTGACCCTTAGCACACCTAAAAATGGAGTTGAGAAGGCAGCATGTACAGTCCCTCATTTTTGTGTAATGTACTGGTGCATACTACATGCTCCTCCTTCCCCTTTTATTTCCTACTTGCTCACAGACCCCAGGTTGAAATATACAGCACTATATTTGCATTATAACGTGCAAATATGCAACATTATAATAATTTTAGAATAAAGTTCTGAATTGCTCATATGTTTATATGGACAATACGAAGTACTGCATGATGATCTATCATGACAAAAAACCTTCTACATAAATTCCAGCCAACACGTGTGAAAAGTTTAAAAAGCACAATCATTTAGAAATTTGTTTCAAACTATATTACACATGACATAATCCAATAATCATAATCCAATTCAGTCTCCTAAAGCTGTTTTTTTAAATAAGCGTTCAAATTAATTAATCTTAAAACAAAATAAAAACAACTCTAGATAGCTAAATGGTAGCATATAGTACGTACATACCTACTATGGTTTGCAAATCTTGCTGAAACTGTACCAGTTGCCTGTACTGCAAGCAGAACAGCATTTTCAGACATGTTACTAACCAATTATTAATTTTTAAAATTAAGAAATTAAATGCAGTATCAGCTCAGTGACATTAGCATAATCTCTGATAAACTAAGAACATCAAGATCCTATAAAACAGATGTTTCCAAACTGTGGGATGGGCCTCAAGGGGTCAATTGGGACCTGCAGTTTCACAGGTTCTTGAACCGGCACTTGAAGCACTCTAAGGCAATGAGCTTGCTTACACTGTCAGTTTCACACTGATGACTCGGAGAATTACAATTTGCTCACCCTTTGCTGACTGACAGGCTCCCTAATTGATGGACTAAGCCCATGTCCCAACAGGTCCAAAACTCTTCTGACTCCCTAAATAACTTCTAGTGTCAGTCACAGGCAACTGGGCAGTTACCTGGTTGTTGCCTTCATGAACCCTTGCCTTGAGCCTAGATCCACCCTTTTATGACTCTCTGATTCTCAATCTGGCTCTGGTCTCTGGTTCCTGGTACCCAATGCAACTCAGTTCCTCAGCCTCTGATCTCCTGGCTTGACCCTGCATATTGCTCTCTCTGCTTTTGGCTCATTCCATGGCTTGATGACCCTCTTGGACTGATCCACCCAATTAATGACCCAGCTCATGTAGATTATTCTGCCCCTCCTGACTAGCCCATTTCCTGGGCTAAGACATAATAATGGCATTTGCAGGTGAGATCATGGTTCCATCTGTTATTTCATATATTCTGCATGTCTTTGTTGCTGTCTATGGTTGTGAGATTTAAGGCTAAAATTGGGGTCACAGGCAAAGGTTTGGAAACTACTGCTATAAAACCTCAAGCTTTGAAAAGGTTTTCATTTTCTACACAGAAGTTCCTTAACACTACAAGCATTAATCCTGCAAACACACACCCAATTTTGCATACATGAGCAGTCCCTATTAAGGTTAAAATATATATGCGGACTATAGGGACTGCTCACATGCATCAAGACAAGCATAAGCCTAAGTGCTGATAAAAATCAGAGTTTTATTATGTCCTTTGTTTTCTATATAAAATATAAATATAAATGCTGCAATTATTAACATGTTTACTTTAAATGACCAGGGCCAAACAGTCCCATTGACGTCAACGAGACTACTTGCAAGTAAGTGGTTTCAAGAACATAGAGATGAAACTCTGTGGTTACTTACAGATTCTTCCTAGTTCATCAAACCTGTAATGCTGAGCAAGATTTTCATGGTGCAGTTATTTTACAACAAACTGATGTGCTAGGAGCATTTGCCATAAGAGGAATAAGATCAGCTTAGAACAATTCTGTTCCATTTCAAAAAACAAACAACAGGGTAACACTAACAATTCAAATCTTTTATTTTCTAGAAGGTTTTCTAGAATCAGCTTACTCATGTAAGTCGCAATTTTCATAACACATTGATGTCCGTCGGACAACTCTGGCTTAAGTGGCCTGAGGACTGCAACACACTAGGAGGGCTGGAAATTATTCATCCTGCTCATTAAAAAAAATTGTTTTCTGGAACGTTTTCAGTAACTTTCTGTAGCATCACATCCATTTAAGATCCAGTGCAACTCTTACCCTATCCACTTGTGGTGCACACCGAACCTGCATGGCCCATTAGCCCTCGCAGGACCAGAGGTACTCACACTTTTGCTGTCCAACATGGCCACTGCCACCTCAACTTTGTGATCCTCTTGCTGCTCTTGGCTATCTCAGAGCAGTATTCTCAGCACTCTCTTGCTTCCTTGATGTTTGGGGATGTCCCTGTCACAGGTATCATCTCGGGGTTTTAGTCCTGGTGACGCCACCTCTGGGGCGGGCAGCCCGGAATCCTGAGCTAATACGGCAACTCCCACTGAGTCCATAGGCCCCTCCCTGCTTGCAAGTTCCACCTTCTCACCTCCTAAGCAGCTGGGGCCTTAGGCAGCCTCCAGATTGGACAGTCTGGAGTCCTCGGCTTGTAGGGAGTCTCCCTCTGGATTAGGGCTGAAACTCGATCTTGAGTTTTTCTCAGTTATTGTCGAGAATCATGGTTCTCAACTCGTTTTAAGCAAGAAACGATAATAGAAAAAAATACCGATTGTCAACATTTCTTGTTCGAGAAATTTTTCTCAAAATACGTTTACCATCACCCTTACCATGTACCACGTTAAGCCCGGTAATGCGGATGCATAAGTGTTGTTTTGTGCATGCGCATGACCAAGATGAACGTAGTACACGGTAAGTGGTACATGGTAAATCGATATACAGTTAAGTGATATTGCGAGGGGAAAAAATTCTCTACCATGATCTCAGTCTATTATCCTGGAGAGGTAAGATGAAGGAAAGAATTGCCCATTTGGGCTTCTCAGTTGAATATTTTGCCTCAAAAGGTGGTGGGGCGGTTAAAACTTAACTTTTTGTAAGAACAAATGATGTAGTACGGCAGGAAGACATTGCTCAGATCAGGAAATTACACTCCTTGGGTAATTATTTGGAGCTATTACCTGCTATGGGGGGTATGGCTCACTATTGGAATTTAGATTTCCCATCTGTTCTCGGATGGAGCCTATTTCTGGCACGTCTAAATGTTTTTCCATCTAAAGTTTTTGAGGGGCGTATGGATAAAACACCCATGGAAAAATGTCTCTGTCCATTTGACCATGAGCAGACTGAGACGCTGGCCCACATTATGTTTGAATGCAACTTGTATGCTAATTTAAGACATCAATTGCTACAATCTTATTTAGATAAATATCCAGGACGAGTTAACTCGGAGTTGCTTCAGNGCTAGCCCGGGAAGCGTGGTTCAAACTGACCCCATGTGGGGATTCACCGTGGCGAACATCTGGCGGCCGCCAAACAGACGTTCGAGACACGGTGACCACAGGTGGGTATTCACCGTGATTCACCGTGATCTCGTAACGTCTGAAGACACCCTATGTTACTGCTGTTGTGATATTTTATTTATTTTTACTTAATGATTTAATTATTTTTTAGCTTCTAAGCATATTTACTGTTAAAATAAGTTAGTTATGGTGTTTTGCTTAGTTTTATATTTTGAATTGAGGCAATGGCTGTTGCCATGCCTGGTCTGTTTAATCTTAATTTTGATAAATAAAAATAAATAAATCAGTCTATTATCAAGATTGCACCAAGATCCCAGTGACAATTCTCGATTCTCACAATATTTTTGTGAAAAGAAAATGGCTTCTCATTTCAGTCCTACTCTGGATCCTTCCAGACTGGACTCTGCACTCCCTTCAAGGGAGGGAGGCTTGGGGCCTCCCTCCCTTGAAGACCTAGTCCTGTCACGTATCACTTCAGAGACCTGTACCCTGAGGGGAAAAGGGTCCCTGGGCCCCTGCCTCGTAAGTTCCTCCATTCTGACCTCCCCTGCAGCCACCTTCTTGTTCCTATCACTGGTCTTCTGAGAGGATGGGAATCCTACAGTCCCTAACCTTCCTTTTCTCCCTTTGGGCCGTAGTTGACGCTCTCTCTTCTCTCTTGGAGGATACCTGACTGGGCGACTCCCTTATGGTTAAAGCCCCTCACTTCAGTCCTCCGGCCTACTAGGGCTACCTTTCTGCCTTAAGGGCATCTGGACCCCAGCCCAGGATCTCCCTTCTGCACCCTTCTCAGAGGGTTCTTCCTCCTCTTTGGCTCTGTGCTGGTAACTTGCCCTTTGCCTTGGACCATCCCCTGGGGTGACCTCCCACACCAGTCCCAAGTCACCCAAGCCTGAGGCTCCCAAGTGACCGTGGTCTACCTAGCCCCTGGGGTTCCTCAAGCCCCTCTATGGCCTTACAGACGGTGGCTCCTTCACTCCCTGCCCTCCTGAATTCCTTTGCCCATCCTCGGGAGAAATCAGGGCTCCCATCCTAACTTCCCCAGCCAGGAGTGGCTCCAGCCAGCCAAGGAGCTCCTTCCCTTGTGCTGCTAAGATGATACTAACCCTCTGGCTGGGCTGGCTCTTTTTTTATCTAGCCTCAGCCAGGGACATGTGACCCAACCCCTTGGGGTCACGTAATCTTCCTCTCCCCGTGCTCTTCATTAATCCTTTCCAGGCCCTGGCTGGGCTGTCTCTCCTTATCTAGCCATAACCAGGGTCATGTGGCCCACCCACACTGGTCATCTGGTATTTTCTATTCCATGGGCTCCCTGTTAACTTTTTCAGGGCCCACCCAGGTGAGTTAACTGCAAAACAGAGTGGTGAGGCGCTGCTACGCTCACATCTAGATGTGTATAAGAGACAGGGGCGATCCAGTCAAGAGACTGTGTCACCTGACCTATTTGACTAATAGTTATTTATGGACCTATCCTCCCAAGAATTTATCAAGTCCTTGTTTAAATGAGCAGTTCATGATGGAGCAGCAAATAACTTTTGTTCCTCGAAGGTGGAGGCTTGACATCCCACTACCAAATGATG
>QEPC01005573.1:776650-794673 GCA_003113815.1 Sphenodon punctatus | reverse complement strand
TCCTTCCTTTTTTCCTGTCCAGTTAGTTTTGACCTAAAAAACTGAACATTGGCAAGCATTCGGTCCTTAATATGTTATCACGCCTGACCAATTAAAAAATGATTCACATGGACAAGATATTAACTCTGGGAAGTGGCTTGTGTGCGAGGGGAATGACGCAGGCGGTGTCTGTGTCATTCTCCACCCTGTGGCGGGGGACCACAAAAACCTCTGTAATTCAATGAAAACATAGAGGGGGAAAGTTTTATATATATATATATAAAGGGGGAAAGTTTTATAGAGGGGGAAAGTTTTTTTTATATATATATATATATATATAAATAAATAAAAAACTTTCCCCCTCTATGTTTTCATTGAATTACAGAGGTTTTTGTGGTCCCCCGCCACAGGGTGGAGAATGACACAGACACCGCCTGCGTCATTCCCCTCGCACACAAGCCACTTCCCAGAGTTAATATCTTGTCCATGTGAATCATTTTTTAATTGGTCAGGCGTGATAACATATTAAGGACCGAATGCTTGCCAATGTTCAGTTTTTTAGGTCAAAACTAACTGGACAGGAAAAAAGGAAGGAGGGCATAATAGTGTTAAATCCTCTGGAGAAAAGCCCAATCCTAACGGCAAGCAGTGTTAGCTGTGTCCATCCTACAAAGCTGCCACTTGATTTCAGGGGAAAGAATAGGAGATGAAGCAAAATTATGTTCCATGTGCTTGAAATAACAAACACCTAATTCTTCTCTGGCAGTTAACTCCATATTTAATTATTAATAGTAACATACAGTATTTAAAATTTTGCTTTTGATTTCAAGGAGTGCCACTAATTAACACATTGTGTTATTTTGTTACCTTCTAAAATAAAATTGGGAAATACTCTCCTTCAGGGAAAATGGCAGGATACAGACATGAACAAATAAATACATTTATTGCTGCAGTGATCTCCTAGCCTAATATTTTTACTAGTTTAGCCAGATTTCCAGAGTCCCCAAGGTAAAGCATAAATCCTTCTTCTAAAGGATCTCTCACTATGCTCACTGTGTTCTTTGCAGTTTTTCAAGCCACATATTAAGTCCTCCTAACTCACATTAGTCCCAAATTGCTGATGCTAGTAAGAAGAAAGATGGCTAGGGACTGATCATTACTTCGCATCCTGTACATCTTCGATAATATTTTATAATTTGGGATTAAAACCACAGCAACATCAGAATAATCTATTAGACATTCAGTTGCATACAACACTGACCCACAATACATCCTAAAATGATGACAGCCATACAAGCACATGGACCGACAGTACAGAATAAATATTGGCTTTTTAGTAAATGTTCTACTAGTTGTAGAGAAAAGGATAAAACAGGCTTAGTACAAGAGCCGTTTTTATACAATTGAAAGCAAAGTTGAAAGAATACAAGACAGGAATGTTGGTAGAGAAATAGGAGATGGAGGACAAAGTTGTCAGTCTTGGCTTGGAATACTGCAGAGGCAACTAACTGCCAGCCCGCGACTCTCATCAGAAAACCCTTCAGCTAACTAACAATGTTGGAATTCAAAAGGAGACATGCTCACACATCCCCAGCTTAAGAATTCAGCCTCATCAAGCACCGTCAAATTTGTAATTGTTGTTTAAATAAAAATTTATAAAATGAAAAAAAAGAAAAGAAAAAAAAGAAAAGAATTCAGTCTCAGTGGAAATAGCTTGGAGAAGAAGAATTCACCCCAAAGCTCAAAAGGAAACATTTTAAATTTTAAAATAAGTCTCTGGCAGCACTTACTGCTACAGAATATTAAAAACAGAATTTCAATGTGAATCATAAGGTGCTATCAGATGTAATGCTAGCCACTCTTTTTCAGTTTTAAAACACTATCTTCAGTTACGTCATTTTGTGTATAACACACCTTACTATGCAAAAAATGAGTGCTGGAGGCACGGAGAATTTGTGGGCCAACATCATGCATCTTTCTTAATACGTAACCTCTGTTGCAAGATAACCACACCAGTCTATTTCTCATCTGTGGTCATCCAAAAGATCATACAGACATCGACATCCGTGATATGTTGTAGAACTGTGTCCAAGGTGGCTATAGAATGCCTCGGAAACTACACCCAGATTGATTGATTTATTCTACAGATTTCATATCCTGCTCCCTTCTGCTATCAGCAGCTCTGGGCAGCTCACAAATAATGTTATTTTAAAAAATACAATATAAATATAATATAAAATACAGCAATATAAAACAATCAAAAATGGCAGAGTTTAAAATCCCCCCTCCCCCAACACCTCCACTCTGGCAGAATAGCCAGGTCTTACACGGTCGTCAAAAGGAGGGGAGGTCCGGGGGCAATCAGGCATCTGCCGGGAGGGAGTGCCACAGCCTTGCTGCAGCTACAGAGAATGCCCTTTCCACAGTTGCCCCCCAGGATACTTGGGGGACTTTGAGAAGGGCACTCCCAGTTGACCACAGGGCCCAGACCGTATAGGCCTTTATAGGTAAGTACTAACACACTGATTCAGGCCCGGAAGGCTATAGGCAACCAGCGCAAAGAACAGAGCACCGGTGTAATGTGCTCACGACGACCCGACCCTGTAAGGAGATGGGTTGCCGCATTCTGCACCAGCTGCAGCCTCCAAACCATCACCAAGGGTAGCCTCACATAGAACATGTTACAGTAGTCCAATCTTGAGGCGATGAAGGCATGATGGTGGCCAGGTTCAAGTTCGAAATATACGGCCGAAGCTGTCATACCAGATGTAACTGGCAGGAGGTGCTCCTTGTCACAGCCGCCACCTGGGCATTCAGGCAGAGCTGCGAATCAAGGAGCACCCCCAGACTATGAACCTGAGGGACCAGGGAGGGATGTAAATTATCAATGATGGGGACGTCCATCTCCCCAGCCTTCTCCACCAGCATCACCTATACCTTGTCAGGATTCAGCTTCAGACAGCTCGTCCTCATCCAGTCCCCCACAGCTGTCAAACACTGGGTAAGCAACGAGACTGCCAGGCCTGGATCAGCTGAAAACGAGACGTAAAGTTGGGTGTCATCAGCATACTGATGACACCAAACCCCAAACCCTCTCACGACCTCAACCAGCAGCTGCATACACACGTTGAACAGGGGAGGGGACATAATAGATCCTTGTGGAACCCCACACAAGATCCTGGGGGGAACGAATGGAGAAGAGTAATCTGTCTGCTTCAGCGGGAGTACAGTGCCACCGTCACTCCCTTCTCGCTTCAACCGCCGCACGTCCTCCATAAACCAAGGAGGCCTGCAGTGCTGATGCTTAGGGAGCGGATGCCCAGGAGCTGTTCGGCTGATGGCCTCAGTCAGCAAGGTGTTCCAAAAAGCAACGAGGTCATCAAGTGGAAAGTCATCAAGATCAGAGGGTAATTACCCAAGGGCTTTCTGGAACTTCTCTGGTTCCATAAGTCTCTGGGGGGTGAACCAACCAAACTGGTTTCACATCTCTCCAGGGGCAGACAGCACCAGGAGATCGCCCGTAGGAGGTGGCGATCCATCCATGACAAGGTGTGGCAAGGCTATGCCACAAAAAGGGCAATTGGGTACCTTACCTTGGGAATTGCCCTTCTACGTCCCTCGAGGGAGGTCATTCGGATGTAGGGAGCGATCTCCCTCTCGGCCACTAGGAGGCATCAAGCAACTTTCAACTAGGCGTGCATTAGGGAGATCGCGCCCTTGCTTCCCCACAGCCACAGGAACTGTAAACCAACTTCTCTTAAACAAAGAACAAACACAACCTCTCCCGCACTACAGGGAGGAACCCACATAACGAACTACCCTTGGTAAGGGAAAGATTACAGTCCCCCAGGATTCCTGATAGCGCCCAGGTAAAATGGCCTCCCTTGAGGAACATAGAAGGGCAATTCCCGAGGTAAGGAACCCAACTGCCCTTTCTATGCCCTCTTGTCTGGTCATTTGGACGTAGGGAGGTAAAGCAGTGGAGAGAATTTGGTAAGGGAGGGGTAGGGCGCTAAGGAAAGGTCAAGACCCCCTGAAGCACTCGCTGGCCAAAGACAGCTTCAGCGGATATGAACAAATTGATCTTGTAGTGCTTGGTGAAAGTGTGAAGGCGTTTCCAAGCGTCCGCCTTACAAATCTCACCTAGTGGAGCCCGGGAACTAAAGGCCCAGTTTGCTGCGGCCCCCTGGGTTGAGTGGGCTAGTGTCCTAGTAGGGGGCAATAGATCCACGGCTCTGTACGCGTCCGCGATACAGGCTGAGATCCATTTGGCAATGACCGCTTTTGAAGCCCTCTGGCCTTTTGAGTGAGGATGATAACTGACCAGGAGACAGGAAGATCGTCAAAAGGCCTGGGTGCGCTCAAGGTAAATTTTGAGAGCATGTTGTATGTCTAAGGTATGCCATAATTTTTCTAGTCTGTGACAGTGGTGAGGGCAGAAGGAAGAGAGGACCACTTCCTGGGATAGGAGGAAGAGAGAGGGCACCTTAGGAAGGAAGGCGGGGTCCCACCGTATGATGACCGATTCCTTACGGAAGGTGCATAGAGACAGATCCATGGAAAGGGCCCCAGTCTCTGACACTCTTCTGGCTGACATGATGGCAATGAGGAATGCTACTTTAATGGACAGGACAGGAAGTATAGAGAGGTTTGAACGGAGCCCCAGTAAGGGCCCGGAGTACCACACTGAGGTTCCAGTTGGGAAACCTGTGGACAACTGGAGGGGAGATGCGGCAGGCAGCCCTCAAGAACTGCCTGATATGAGGGTGACCCACTAGGCGTTGCCCTGAGCTGCCCCCCGCCCCAGGTACTGTCCAGGGCTGCTAGCTGTCTGATCAGGGTATTAGGTTAGAGGCTCTTGTCCAACCCCTCCTGGAGGAATTGAAAGACCTGGGCCACGGTAGGGGAACGGGGTGGGACCTGATGGGAATGGTACCATTTGACAAATATCCCCCAGGAGCACTGCTAAATGCGCGGAATAGACTTGCGCCTAGAAGCGTCTGTACGACCGAGTCAGAATAACCTAACTTCCGCAGGGCTGCGGTTTCAAGAGCCAGGCTCTCAGTTTCAGGAAGCTTGGCTGGTTGTAGAACAGGGGGCCCTAGGCTAACAGGTCTGGAGTGATGGGGAGTTCCAGGTGGTTCCCTGCCGACAGGGTGATCAGGTCGGGAAACCACGGTCTGCAGGGCCAGAAGGGAGTCACCAGGATGACAGTGGCTCGTAGTTTCTTGGCCTTGTGAATCGTTCGACTTAGTAGTGGAAACAGTGGAAAGGCATAAAGGAGGCCTGGGGGCCATTGATGATTGAGAGCATTATGTGCTTCTGCCTTGGGGTGTGGACACCTGCTGAAGAATCGAGCTGTCTTGGTATTGGACGCAGAAGCAAACCGGTCCAGTACTGGGAGGCCAAACCTGTGGACGATCAGCCTGAAGGCCACTGGACTGAGGGACCATTCCCCCAGGTCTACTGATTGACGGCTCAGCCAGTCCGCTTCAACGTTGTCCGCCCCTCAAATGTGTCATGCAGTGAGTGAGAAGAGATGGGCTTCCGCCCAGAGGAGCAGTCGTGTGGCTTCCCTGTGGAGGGTCTGGGACCATGAGCCTCCCTGGTTGTTGATGCAAGCTAGGGCGGTAGTGTTGTCCGTGAAGACTAGGACGTGTTTCCCTTGCACGTGATGAGCAAAGTGCTGCAGGGCGAGTCAGATGGCCTTGAGTTCTAGACAGTTGATGCTGTGCCTGCGATCTCATGCAGACCAGAGGCCCCGTGCTGCTTCCATCAGTAGATGGGCTCCCCATCCAGTCAGACTGGCGTCCGTTGTTATCGTCAGCTTTGTTGGTTCTGTCAGAGCGACTCCCAGGTCGAACCTGTGAGGATCCTCCCACCAAGAGAACGATAGGAGGGTCTCTGGGATGACTGTGATAGTAGCAGGCGAGCTGTTGATGATGGCTGCCTGCCACGGCCAGAGCAGGCTCTGGAGATTCCGTGAGTGAAAGCAGGCCCATTGAAGGTGACAGGTGCAGGAGACCATCAGGCCTAGCAGGCTGCGTCCGTACCAGCCTGATCACCTTTCAGACCTTGTGCTGTCATTGTGGCGGGATGAACACCCTGTCTTGGGCCGTGTCGATGATCACTCCTAGGTGCTCTAGCTGTTGTGTGGGATCCTAGACTGAAGGGGAGGGCTCAATATTGCCAGTGTCGACCCTCATAGTAGAAGCGTAGCCATTGCCTGTGGGCTGGCAGGATAGGTACGTGGAGGTAGGCGTCCTTGAGTTCCAAGGAGGCTAGCCAGTCGTTCTTTGAGAGGGAAAGGGAGATGGAGGCCAGGGTCTCCATCTTGAAGCGTTGTGCTCGAAGTGTTCTGTTCAGACGCTTCAAGCCGAGGACTCCCCTCCAGTCTCCTGTTTTCTTCTGGACCAGAAAGAGAATGGAGTAGAGCCCACCCTCCCCCTTTGTGCCATGGTACCCTTTCTATGGCTCCCACTCGTTGGAGTCTGTTCAGTTCTGTAAGCATCGCCTCGTGTTTGGAGGAGATGCGGTAGCGAGAAGATATTCAGAAGAGTTCTCTTGGACTGCGTATGAACTCTATCGAGTATCCCCTTGACACTGTTTGCAGTACCTAGGCATCTGTGGTTGATTGTACCCACCTGGGGGTGAACTGCAGTAGCTGGGCACCGAGCCAGGCAGAGGTTACGCAGGAGGATCCAGAATAGTCATGAGTCCTGCTTGCGGGAGGGGGATCCAGACCGACGAGGGTACTGCTGTTGAGATGCGAACCTGTTGGGTTTTGCTCCACGTCTCCTCTGACCTCTGCTGCCTGCCTGAGAGTTCCAGGTGTTGCCTGGGGGCTGGCCATGCCTGGGTCCCTGAGAGAAGCGATGGAAGGGACGAAAAAAGCTTTTAAGGGGCTGGACCTGGTTTAGAGAGTATTTTCTTTCTTTATTGGATGCTTCGGTGAGGGCCTTATCCAATGCGGAGCCGAATAGCTTGCCACCCTTGAAGGTGCTATTGACTAGGAGATTCTTTGCATGAGGGTCCACCCGCCAGGAGCAGAGCCACAGCCTGCGCCACCGCCCTTGAAGGTGCTATTGGACTAGGAGATTCTTTGTATGAGGGTCCGCCCACCAGGAGCGGAGCCAGAGTCTGTGTCTCGTTGCCACGATGGCTACCATGCCCTTGGCAGCCAAGGTAACGTTGTCCATGGAAGAGTTCATTAAGAATGCATGGGCCAGGGTGATGTTGGTGGCTAGCTTACGGGATAGAGCAGAGATGTTGGGGTCCTTACCCAGCTTAAACCACTTCATAATTGCTCTAGATACATAGGAGGCGGTAGTGGCCATCCGTAGAACATTAGACAGTGCCTCGTAACTTTTCCTAAGGCCCACCTCTACTCCCTTGTCACTTGAGTCCTTGGGGAGGAGGTCCCCCTCAGCGGGGAACACAGACTGTCAGGCGAGGGAAGCAGCAGCAGCATCGACCTGGGGTAGTCCGAAAATCAGGTTGCTGTGCTTGGTGAAGGAATAAAGGGACTGTTGGACCCTGGATAACTTGGAAGACTTGGTGGGATGCTTCCATTGCACCCTTATGATTTTTTCAAATGCCCTGTCTAAGGAGGCACCTCTAGAACCGTGGTCCAGTTTAGGGATATAATCCCTGTCAGAATCATCCTCCGAGGAGGAGTCTTTTTTTCTTTGGGGCTGATCTTAAGGACACTTTCCGCCCTCCTGACGAGCTTTGGACTCTGGTCCAAGGGTAACTCCCTGCCCAATTCCTTATGACCTTTAGACAGAAGGTATTCCCATTCCTGGGGCTCGCCCTCTGAGGACTGGTGGGAGGAATTGAAAGATGCAGATGCTGAATTCTGCTCCGAAGTAACCTCTCGTACTCGGGGGAATCCGGCTTTACAAGCTCTGCTGAGCTTCTTGGGGGGGGGGTGAGTCGGGGTCAGACACCTCATCGGGCGACAGCTTGCCTTCTTCACTGGGGAGGGGGGGGGAGGGAGTTCATCTCGTCTTCCTCAGAGGAGGAGCGCAGGGTTGCTTGAGGGAGCACCGTGCCCAGGGGGCTTGGGCTTGCTTCTTTGCTTGAACTCTCATCATTGACTTAAGAGCATCCAGCTGGAAGTTGCTTGATGGGATCTATGGAAGGGGCCCCTCTTATTTGTAGGGAGGTAGACGAGACTGCCTCCTCCTGTATTCTGGAGAGACGGTGAGGCTCCTCGTGCCAAATGTACGCCGCGGCTTGGATCTGGGCGGGGGGGGGAGCGCGTGGTTTCGCTTTCCCCTGTAGCCACTGCAGGGCCTTCTCTCTGTGCCGCAGTGCGCAGGGCCGCAGCTCGGTGGGTTTTGGCGGTTTCGGCCATTAGGTGGCCCATGCGGGGGGTGTAACCAGTGGGCCGAACCCCTGCGCCTGCTCTGCCCCGGTCTATGCTCGAAAGCCAGCACCGCGGGGGGAGGGGTTGGAGCGGGAACCGCTTAAACTGATCTGAATTGAATGGGGCTAAACCCTGCTGAAAACTGAAGGAGCCCCCCCTCAGAGGGAGTCAGGAGCTCAAAAGTTGCTCTGGGTACAGAGCACCCTGCTACAGTTCCTTTCGGTCTGGAGGCAGACTTTCAACTGGGGAAGCGAGGGAGCGATCTCCCTACGCATGCCCAGTTGAAAGTTGTTTGCTGCTTCCTAGGGGCCAAGAGGGAGATCGCTCCCTACATCCAAATGACCGGACGAGAGGGCACAGAATGGCGCCTGCCATGAGGAACCCAAGATGGCCACCACAGGAACTGACTACGTTTGGGGTGTGGTTTGTGCTATAAGAGAAGAGCCAGCCCCAGGAAGAGAGCAGTCTGTTCTGAGGTGTTACTGATCGAGAGAAGCTGGATGTGAGCTGGAACAGCCCGCCAGTGGACTGAGATCTGGCAAGGCTTGGTTTGTATTATGGACTATGTATTAAGAATGGTCAGAGGGGAGTGTGCTTATTAATAAACTGTGTTGAAGCCAATTCCCTGAAATGACACTGACTGGGCCTAATCCTGCGTGCCCTTACCCATGGTCAAGTGGGGCCCCTGCCACACAAGGGCACTGCCGACACATTCCCCACCAACAGATCCCCCACCTCAGGGCCAGTGCATCCCCTCCATCATGTGTTGGGCCAGTAACTACCTGAGACAGTCCCACGGAGGTCATAAACTCACGATCCGCTCTCCCAAGGCTGGTATCCGCATGAATGCTCAAGTCCCCCAGGACCACCGTCTTCGGGAACCACAAGACCACTTCTGACACCAGCTCTGATAGAGCATGCAGGGACACTGGGATATTAAGGGCCCCCTTTAAAAGGGAAACACTAGGTTTGAAAAGTTGTTTCCCTGCTCAGAGTGATTTGTTGTAACTATCAGCTGCATGTGAAAAACCTTTATAAAGCCTTTATCCATTCCATCCAAAGACAGAGCAAGCAATCCAGGAGTCAGAACACCAGCAAAACTGCCTCTGTTGTGGGGGAGAAGAAGAGCATGTTCACTGAGCTGTAGGAGAAATGGATGTCCAGGAGGCTGTGGGATGGCATCATGCAAGCCAGTCAGCGTTCTTCCGTTCTGGGGAGGCTTCCGCATCTCTACCAGCTCCATCATTATGGAGCACAGGATGCAAAAGTTCTGCATCCATCTCATCAACCCTGTGTCGCACCACATGGCCTCATCAGTTGGAGCTTTTATCTGTGCGTCACACTCGGCAGTCAAACAGGCTCACAGTATCCAGAAGAGAGTACTATCAGACTTGGTCACCAGGAAGTTGACAATCTGCCACAGTCTGGCAACTTTCACTCACAAGTTGCCGAATAGCACAGCTCTTCATCTGCACATGCACACTCTTTGTCACACCAATTCTTAATGTTCCCACCATGATACAGTTGCTGTTTGAGGAGGCATAAACACCACAAATTCATAGATGGTTTTCTTCAAGCAGAAAAACTCTCACTGCAACCCACAAAGGGGAGGAACCCATCACCATTTCAGATGAGGAGGATCAGGAGGCCAACTTGGTGCAAGGCCTTTGAATGGTGCCAGCCACAGTAATGACGACAGCCTGGGCATCCTGGAAACGGATTGACCCCGTGCACCCATCTACATAAAATTTGTGTTACGTTGTTTGTGATCTATGGGCCTTTTCAGACAAGACGCTCTTCACCCACCACCCACTATACATGTTGTAGGGCTGCAGTGTTGCCCTATGGGTGCCCTGGGACATGTATAGTGGATGGGTAGTGGGTGGAGAGTGTCTTGTCTGAAAACGCCCAACGTACAGGCAATGGGAAACTAATAAGGAACGCAAGATACACAGTATGCAAGGTGCAAATCATGGGAGTGTAAATGGCTACTGCAGCAACAAATTATTATGGAGCAGAACAGAAGCTTGCTCTTTCCCTGTTCCCCATCCTGGAAAGTTATGCATGGAGCAGATGTATAGGATGCACCATGCTTCATGTGAACGGACCATATTCCAATACATGCCAAATTGGGACATTGCACCAAAGGATGTCATTCAGGGAACAGCTGGTTGAAGGTAACTAATGGGTAACTACACAAATACACGACTGCATAAAAATGGGTGGCTCGTATCATCATATAAACAAATAGAAAATAAAACCCATAAAACACTAATAAAACCCTCACACACACACACAGCCCAACACACACAACCCCAGAATCTACCCCTGCCTGTTAAAGGCCATGCCAAATAAATACATCTTGCACCGCCTCCAGAAGATGCACATGCTAGGGGGCTTAGAAGACGAACCTCCAAGAGAAGGGAGTTTCAAAGCCGTGGTACAGCCACCGAAAATGTGGATGCAGCCTCATACAGGGCAGTTCAGGCAGCGAACCGGATGAGCTCCAGGGGTGCTTTTCCCCAGAGCGCCACCTCAGCCCAATTCGACAAGTTCCTGGCCGGCAGCAGCAGCTACCTATCCCTGCATAGCAAAATACAGGTGGTGGAAGTGGCTGTGGCACTACCTGTCACGGCCCAGTCTTGAACCCTTGACCTTGGCCGGTTGGGGACATCGCCAGAGCAGCTTGCGCCACCTGGTGCCTTGATAAATGGTGCTTTAATCCTCCCCCCTGTGTCTTTCCCTGCATCCCCGCCTGGTGTGTGCCCCGCCCCTACATACCTGGTTGCCATTTCTAGGGGCTTGTCTCCTAGCTTCCTGATTGGCCACCAAAGAGTATTTAGGGCCTCCTGGGGGCCTCAGGAAGCTGGTGGAGCAACTGCTCTTCCTGGGGTTTGTGTGTTCCCAGGATTGGGTGTAGCATTAACTAGACCCCCCCTCCCTCGTGATTGTGTTGTGTGCGAGTGTTCTTGTCCTGTGAACCCCTTGTTTCTTGTAGGAGTGAACTCTCCTCCTTGCTGTGGCTGTGGTTCCTGTTCCCACTGGGGGCAGCAGGAGCTGTCCTGTTCCCTATAGCAGGTTACCCCTCCTAGCTCCTTGTTCCCTTTCCAGCTTCTCTACTGCAGGCTCTCTCCCTGATTCCTTGTTGCTGGGTTCCCTTTCCAGCTTCCTTATCACAGGCTATCCTTCTTAGTCCTTGCTGCTGGTTTTTCTTTCCAGCTCCCCTATTGCAGATAACCCCTCCTAGTCCTTGCTGCTGGTTTCCCTTTCCAGCTACCCTATTGCAGGCAACCCCTCCTAGTCCTTGTTGCTGGTTTCCCTTTCCAGCTCTCCGACCCCTGGGTGCCCCTTCGAGCTCCATTGTTCCTAGCTCCCCCTTCCCATTGGTTCCCCCCTCCAGCTCCCATCACTGGTTCGTCCTGCCACCCTCCTATCCCTAGGGACCCCCTCGAGCTCGTTGTTCCTGGCTCCCCCTTCCCTGCTCCCGGTTATTGGTTCCCCCTTCCAGCTTCCCTCTGTTGGTGGCCGCTTTCCAGCCTCAAAGGCCCGTGACCTCGATGACAAGTCGTACGTTGTCTTAGTTCAGTTTGTCTGGTGTCTGTGCTGAACACGTAGTCTCCCGGATATTGGAGAACGGATGAGAGGCTTTAGTGTTGACATAGCGGGCAACCCTTCCATCCCTTACCCGCCCTTCTCTCTCCTCCCTTTTCCCCCTGGCTCCTGACCCCGGAGCCTGACACTACCCTACGCTCGGCCTCAGCCTGCCAATCCCACCTCGTGGGGAAAGTGGAAGAGGGGCATAATGGCTCCCAGCCCTTCCTCCTGGCTCCCCCACCCACCCTGCTGTCTCCCTGCTAAAAAGAGACCGACCTGAGCAGCAACACAATGAGGACAAACAGACAGACACTGGGAAACAAAGATTCATCGATTTTTCCTTTATAGTAGAGATTTCACCACCTCCTTTTTGCTTTTTCCTCAGAGATACAAAGATAAAGAAACGCTTTGTATCCACTTTTTCTTGACCACGTTGTTTTCAAATTATTATATATGCAAAAATTCACGATCTATTCCTCACATTGCAAAAAGCTTTGAAATTTCCAAAAAACAATAAAACTTTATAGTTTTAAAAAACATTAAAGGCAGGACTGATTCTAAACAAAACTTACATTTCAAAGAACATTTAATAAAACTCAGTGGCAGCTGGTGGTTTTTGAGGCTGGTGGGGTTGCTGCTGGCAGGTAGAAGCCAAGGGAAGCAGTAGGCGGAGCCAGAGGCAGTGGTAGGCCAGTGGCGTGACTTAACCCAACAGCAAGGAGTTCCCAGGGTTAACATTGGATGGACATGTCATTAGTTAACGCTGGGAACTCCTTGCTGCGGTGTGAAGCACTCCCACTGGGGGAATAGAGAGTCCTTTTACTGGGGTCCCATCCACTCTCTCCCACCTGGTCCAAATTAACCATAGAAGGTTACAAAAATAGATTACATTGCCATCACCTACCTTTATCCTGAACCCTCGAATCCTTGATTTTCATGGCATCCTTTTCATTCTCTTCTCAGAAGAGAATGAAAGGGAAGAGAAGGACAACAGAGGAGAGTAGGAGGGAAAGGGTTTGGTTTCGGTGCACGAGAAGAGTAAGGGGAAGAGATGGGTTCAGTGGGGGGCAGGGGAAAGGGGTCTCCTTGTTGTCTGCAGCTTTCTCTTCTGTCATGCTCCTACCTACTTTCTCCTCTGTTCACAAGGAGAGCAGTTGCAGGCCTGTATAGCAATCAAACACTCCCCATCCAAACCAGCATCCCCAGTACCAACACTGTATCCCCAGCAGCCAAATGCCTATCCAAGCAAACAGGCCTTTTTAAAGAAGTTTGGCAAGTTTCAGGGCGGCATTGCCACCAAACCAGGCCTATCCAGACCAGGATCCCTAGTAGCTACACCCTATCCCCAGCAGCCAAATGCCTGTCCAAGCAAACAGGCCTTTTTTGTAAAGTTTGGCCACTTTCAGGGCTGCATTGCCACCAAACCAGGCCCATCGAGACCAGCATCCCCAGTACCTACACTGTAACCTTCGCAGTCAAATGCCTGTCCAAGCACACAAGCCTTTTTAAAATGTTTGGTCAGTTACACGCCTCTGTTGGCACCAACCCAGTCCCATCAAAATTTAAACAATGCATTTCTGTTTCTCAAAAAAAAAACCAGGCAAGATGCTCAAAGTCACAAGCAGAGAGGCCAGAAACTACTTTCCAGCAGAGTGTAGCAGTGAAACAGTGAAGGGATCATTTTTAAAAAAAAGAGTAGCCACGACAAGTAGACCCACAAATTTACAAGATGGCCTCTCTATTCATGCTTGGGAGGGGAGAAGGAAAGCAGCAATGCATCATGCAAACACAGAGCAAGCAAAGCAACCATCTTAATGCAACAATGTTATGTGCAGTCCTTAGCACACCATAAAAGCAGCAGCAGGGATTTCCACTTGTCCCCCAAAACATGCTACACAGCTCTGTTGCAATGTAAGAGGTAGTTTCTGCTGAAACTAAACAAGGATCATTCATGCAAGGACTAGCCATTAGTGAAAAAGCCTGCCACAACATCGCATCAAATTGCAAAGGGTGGGGCCATTTTTAAATGCAAGGAACATTTCAGCAAAGATTAGAAACCCTTCCATCCAAGTCCCTAGGTCCCCCACCTATAAAACAGAAAGCAGACAGTTTACATCAAAAATAGCCAAGAAAGAGACCAATTTTAACCAAGAGTAGCCATGGCCAGTGTGGGTACCAGAAAATGACCACATCCTTTGCACATGCTTGAGGGGTTTGGGAGAGGAGCGGGGGAAACTAGCAGTGCACATGCAAACACGAACACAGAACAAGCAAAAGGAAACCAGATCTTAAACCAACTGAACCATATTATGTGAAGTCTTAGTACACCACAAAAGCAGCAGCAAGATTCCACTTGTCCCCCAAAACATGCTTCACTGTTACAGCTCTGTTGAAGCCCCATTCTCTCTCCCCCCCCCCACAAGCAGCACCCATTCTCCCCGCCCCCCCCCTCCCACAAGCAGCACCCCAGGCCCCTTTTTCACCAGTGTTTCCCAGCAAAATAACGTTAAAATAACTAACTCTCCAATAGGGATGTGTCTGATGCAAGTCCAGCAGCAGCATGGGGTAACAAAGCCACAAACAAGACAGGCCAGTCAGCACTCTTCACCAAAATGGCGCAGATCACCAGCATGTCAAATGAGGAGAGCTCTCTTTTAACCCCACCCTAGGGGGTGGGGTACAGGCAGGCAACCTGAGCCCTCAACAGCAGCAGCTGTGTACACTGGCACACACTGCCTGGGCACTTAAGTTTTCAGTCCAAACAGAGGCTGCATTCTCACCTGCGGCGGCGGTGGCAGCAGCAGGAGGGGCAAAGGAAACACAGCAGCGCAGAGGAGCCGGCGGTCGGGAAAAGAGCTGGTGTGAATGGGAATCTGCCGCGGCTTCTCTTGCGCATGTCAGGGCAGGATTTTGCACCCTGATATGCATGAGAGAAGTCGCAGCAGATCCCCATTCGCACCGGCTCTTTTCCCAGCTGCCGGCTCCTCCGCGCTGCCGCGTTTCCCTCGCCCCTCCTGCTGCCGCCACCACCGCCACCGCAGGTGAGAATGCAGCCAGTATTTCAAAGCAGCCCATAGGGCTCTGTGCAACACTGTCCACACTGGTGGGAAAAGTCCAATAGCCCAAATCACTTTTGTAAAGTTTTGTCCCTTAATGGACTCTTTAGAGCAGGCTCAGGAGGAGGCACTGGCCCCCACCCCCTCAGCTCCAGCCTGCACATGTGTCCAGGGAGGCACAACAACAACACTGAGCACTCAGCTGATTGCTGAACTGGAGGTCTCGGAGCCAGTCTGAAGCAGGTTGCTGGCTCCCGCCCTCCCTCCCCCCCTCAGTGTCTTTGGGACTCAAGTGAGGGTTTTTTTTCTTTCTTTTTAAAAGCATGAAGAGTGTGCAGAGGGGGATCAGGCCAGGAGGGGCTATGCCCCTGGTGCCCTGCAATGCACATCACCCCTGACAAAACATAAGTGCTTAAAAAACATGAAAATTAATTACACTTATATTGTATGTTAAATGTGTTTTAAAATGTAACAAAACTTAAACACCAAAAAACATGGACATTTACACTTCATTATCTACGTTCAGTACATTGCGTAATATAACATCAACATTAATATACCATGGGTACTTCATCATCATACCATATTTACCATACATGCTTATTTTGTGCATTATTTGCCAATAATTAAAGTATGACATTATTTCTTTAAAGGTAATTTATTTATTATTATTATTAAGTTACAACACCTTAACTCGGTCCTTTAAATTTACAGAACATCTATAAACTTTATAAAATGAAATTGTAGACTTTATAAAATTTACATTTAAACAAATGGTAAAATAATAAAACTGAACTGCTCTGCAAAAGGACAGAGTTAAGGAATTGTAAAACAATTTCATGTAATTAATTTTCATGGTTTCTGGTGTTTTAAAGTTTTATTAAACTCTAGTCTGTTAAACATTTTTTGAAATGTAACTTTTGTTTACAATCAGTTCTGCCTTCAAAGTTTTTTAAAACTGCATCGTTTTGTTGTTTTAGAAATAAAGGTATAGGTAAAGAAAATCTCTCGATGAAAGATGGTCAAACAGGCTAGTTTCTCCCTAAAATAAAAGATAATGCAGTGAAGACAAGGGATCTATTAAGAGTCCAGGTCCTGAGGAACAGAATGAAGTTGCCTGGAGGAAAAAGGGCGTTTTCAGACAAGACACTCCCCACCCACTATACATGTTACAGGGCACCTACAGGGAAACACTCCAGCCCTGCAACATGTATAGTGGGTGGATGGTGGGTGGCTAGAGAATGTCTTGTCTGAAAATGCCCAAAGAGGAGTAGATCATTGTGTTTTTACCACCCTTTGGGAACTTTCTCCACCCACAAGGACATGCAGGTCCCATAAATATTGGAAGGGGGTGGCGATGACAGAGGTATAAGAGGGTGTAAATTATCAGGAAGGAGAAGCAGAGGAAACCATATTTGACATTTGGAATATCATATTTGGATGCAAAACAAGCCTCATTTGCTAACTTGCCTCTCTTTTTAAGGATCCTGCACTAAGCAGTTAAGCCTCCGACATACAATATTTGAAAGATCTTGTATAAGGAGACTTCTTTATTGCTATTGAACTAAAGACAGTTTTAGCATTTTACTAGTCTAGTTTCCTGGTAAAATCAATTTGAGAGAGAATCCTTGGATGCAAAATGTTGTAAATTTACATGCCCCTGTACAACATTTAAATGTGCTAAAGAATTCCAAATCAAAAGCTTTCAGTAGATTTTGCAATAGGAGATTTGAATAAGACGACAAATCCTATCTAAGGAACAAATAGTTTGGTGCCGCTTTGCTGCAAGATCCCACTTTCCCTTCCAACCATCATGGGATTACCACAATTTATATGACTTGTGTTAGGACTAACAACTCTTACCCAGAATCTTTGGAAACTCTGGTGAAGCAAGTCTCTTCCACCAACCCCCAAAATGCCTGGGGGATATTGCCTTAAATTCTACAGATATTACACAATTTTTTTTTTAGTAATCCGAATTTAACAGAGGCTAATAGCCTGCCAAAAGAACCAATAAAAAACACTTTTAATAGGCTAAAAAGTGAACTTTTCAGAGTTAACTATGTCAACCAGTGTCTACAAGGGCTTAAATAATAGGGTGAGCATATGAAAGTTAATGTATCTTGTGAAACCATGAGGAAAATCCCATAACTTGGGTGTTTTTCCACTTGTGCGTTGATGTATTTATATGCTTCAAGAATTTTATTTTCAGGAAAGTTATTTTTGTTTTGTTTTTTAGGAAAGCCTAAATCTTTTACTTAGTAGCACTACTTTAAAAGGGCAATAATCTTACCTGCCCAGAAGAAGAGAAAATAAGCAAACAGGAGTTCCAACACATAAAATCCTGACAAAAAATGAGTGAATAAACCATCTTTGGCTGTTTTCACAAGGACACCACACACACACGTGTGCGGGTGGCAGTGATGCGGGTTTTCCGGAAAATTGGATCAGAAAATTTTCCCATGCAAATTTTCTTATTTGTATTAACATTAATTTGTATTAAATTGTAATTTATTTATTTATTTAATTATATTTATATGCCGCCCCCCATGCCTACGGCATCTCGGGGCGGCTTCCAGCATAATATAAAACAATTATTGAACATAAAACTATATAATCATAATTAAAACAAATTTAAAACACCCCACACACAAAAATTAACACACACCCCACGCCCCTCCGAAGGCCTGGGCAAACAGCCACGTCTTACAGATACGTCGAAAGGCCAACAGGCCCGGGGGCCAGGCGAGCCTCCTAGGGGAGGGAGTTCCACAACCGCGGCCCGGCCACTGAGAATGCCCTCTCCATTGTGGCCCCCCGTCTTGCACGGGGGACCTCCAGACAGGTGCCCCCGCTGGACTGAAGGGATCGCTCTGAGGCGCGGAGGGTGAGGCGGTCCCCGAGATATGAGGGGCCCAGACCATGTAGGGCTTTGTAAATCAATACTAACACCTTGAATCTGGCTCAGTACGCTATAGGCAGCCAGTGCAGAGCGCAGAGCACTGGTGTTATGTGCTTCCGCC
>QEPC01005573.1:764560-776071 GCA_003113815.1 Sphenodon punctatus | reverse complement strand
CTGGCTTCTACCCGAGAGGAATGAGCGGAACCATCCAAGGACAGTCCCATCCAGACCCCCTGCCTAAGTCTCGCAGCTGTCTCAACAGCAGCCCATGGGCCACAGTATCTAAAGCGGCCGAGAGATTTAGCAGGATCAGAAAGGTTGAACATCCTGCGTCCATCTCCCGGCGGAGATCATCCACCAAGCCCACCAACGCCGTCTCAGTATCATAGCCGGGGCGGAATCCAGATTGAAAAGGGTCAAGGAAATCGATGCTGTCCAAATGCACCTGGAGCTGCAGTGCCACTGTCTGTTCAATAACCTTCCCTAAAAAGGGAAGATTAGAGACGGGTCGGTATCTGGCGAGTGCGTCCACATCCAAAGATGGCTTCTTCAGCAGGGGGCGCACCACAGCCTCCTTGAGACTGGGTGACAATCTCCCCTGCCGAAGGGACGTGTTCACTATGCTCGCCAGCACCGTCCCCAAGCTCTCCCTGGAGGTTTTCACCAACCAGGACGAGCACGTCTTCAATTCAAGAACATTTTGAATTGAAACATTTTCCTGTGCAAAATTTCCTATAGCCCTGGAAACTTTTGCACAGAAAAACTTGGTATTTTCTGTCCCACATCACTGGGGTGTGTGTGTGTGCCCATACGAACACTGCAGCGGGTGCAGGGTGATTGGTGAGCACCCGTGGGAATGCAGCGAGCGGTGATTGGCGGTGGATGCTCCTGCGCTCCACCCACAGACGGAGCAACAGGCACCAATGCCCGATGCTTTGTGCGTGGAGACGGATGACGATCCGTAGGAACGCACCCCTACGCACTGCGCTGCCCACCCATCCCTACACCCGTTAGAAAAGGACCTTTGTTTTCCCTCCACTCCCATAAATAAGCCGAGAATCAAGGGGTGAAGGGAAGGAAAAAGGAATTTTAAAAAAACAAAACCACCATTGCGCCAAAATGGCTTCCAGATCTAAAAAGGCAGAAAAACATATTGTGACCATTTAAACTAAGTAAATGCTAAGTTTAAACTGAATAAGGTTACCGAAGGTTTTAACAAGACAGAGGTGGTACTAGCATGCCAAATCTCTGATTACAGGTCAGAAGGGCCTAATTTAGAGTTGAAGTTTGCTAACAGAAAGCCATCTTTTGCTTTGGAAGCAAACAAAGACAAACCAGACTCAGAAAGCTAATTTTTATTAGGTGACAAACTAGATGTGGGTATGTCACCTGGATTTCTCTTACCTCTTCATTTTTAATATCTATTTCAGCCTAGTTACAATCTGGAAAATCAAAGAAGCGTTTTCTAAGGAGAAAATTATTTTGGAGGATATTGAACCATCTGTCATGCCATCCTTCTGAGAACTGCATAATGAAAGGGAACCAACTTCCAAAGTGCTTCAAAATAAAAGATGTTCCCTCTGGCCTGGCTAAGTGTCTCAGAAACGAAGGAGTAAGCTTCTACATTTTGCCAAATAGGAAATAAGAATTTTATTTTATTTTTTTGGCTTCGATATCTCTGTGTTGTTCCCTAAATGCATTGAGAAAGTGTTGTCAGAAAAGAAACTGCAGAAGAGAGAGCTATTATAATAAATAGCAATATTTGTCTCACAGAACAAACAGTGTAATTGCCTATAATTCCCCTATGGCCTAATCTACATTATGAACTTTTCTTTGGAGACTTAACTGCTGATTAGATCAGAACCAAACAAGTCTCAACATTAGTAATTTACATTTATTGGCTTCAATTTTTTTTTTAAAAAGCATATAGCTAGATTAACTATTTTACTTGTACTGTGAACGGATGAGACATTTTCTTTTTGAAGAAACCTTTGTGTTAAAGCAATTAAAAAAATTATAAAGCAATTTAGGAGTTTTCCTAAACTGAAACCGTGTACTAGTTGAATGAAATCTATTATGCATGAGAACTTTTCTTGGCATGCTACCTCTAATGGCTTAAACTCCATGTTTAAAGTATAACTTTTTAAAGCACAACTACATAATGAATACACATAGAATAACTAAGAATAATCTGTCTTGTACAGTTTTAATCATCTCATTACATCACACACAGTTAGGACTAAACGCTTTATCCATGAAAGTACAGAGAAAGTAAGGTTGTCATGTTGGTTCCAAATATAGGCAGTAGAGACAAAATAGTACAGTGATATCTTTTATTGGACCAGTTCCAGCTGGTGGAGGTATGCAAGCTTTCCGACCTCACAGGGTCCGTCATCAGGCAAGTCAGGAGCTAGAACTGGAGACCTGAGCAAAGCAGAGAGGTATATACAGTGTTTGGAAACAATGGGAAAGGGAGGGGATAAGAGAGGAGGAGGAGATCAGAACAAGCCCCGGGTAGGAGGAGGTCTGCAATTCAAAAGGTGGAATACAATAAGGTGGGAAGAGTAGGAGCTGCTGATAGTAAGTAAACTTAAAGCTTCCTGTAGCTGTACACAGTAATTAAACATACAAATTTCTGTAATGGTTTGTGAAACCCTGTCCAAATGGAGTCCATTGTTCTTTGTATACAGCAGAGCTATACATTTTTGTTCCCAGGCTTGCCTTTTAAATATGTTGCGTAGCTTTCCTTTTAAGACAAGATCAGAAATAGAGTAGTCACTTTGCGAGAAGTGAATGCCAATGTCTCACAAAGTGACCACTATTTCTTCTCTCTCTGTCCTTGTCTTAAAAGAAAACTTATGCAACACATTCAAAAGGCAAGCCTGGGAACAAAAATGTACTTACTGGCTGCTTGTGCTTGTCCATATTTGGTAAGGGGCAGGGACTAATGGGAGTTGAACTGATGTTAGCATGGTCACCAGAAACCCCCAAGCATGGGCATGGGGGTTTTAGCGTTATTTTTCCCTTCTCCCAATAAATTCATGAACACGATACAGGGCTGGATTTTGACCCTGTCTCACATTAGTCCCCACCCCTTACTGAATGTGGGCAAGCAGCCACTATCAGCAGCTCTTACTCTACCCACCTTATTGTATTCCACCTTTCTGAATTGCGAATCTCCTGCCTAGGGCTCATTCTCACCTTCTTCTCCTCTCCCATCCCTTTGCCACAGTTTTCAAACACTGTATATACCTCTCTGCTTTGTCCAGTCTCCAGTTCTAACTCCTGACTTGAGAAAGCTTGCATAACTCCACCAGCTGTAGTTGGTCCAATAAAAGGTACCACTACTACATTGTCTCTACTGCTTATCCATGATACACATACATCATCACAAACCGAGTAAGTACAAGTGTTTTATTGCTAAAAACATTAAACACATCACTGGCTATGGCATGGAAGGTGTGGGGCGATAGCATGAAAAAAGTGAGAATAGCCAATACAGGTCACTCTATTACCCCGTGAAAAATAGTTGGTGGGAATCCAGACAAATCGAAGGTCCCCTACTAGCAATGTTGCACAGGGAGGAGATGGGAAGAGCAAAAGATCCATTTGTGGGTGAGGAATTCCTGCCCCTGCAAGAGGTGGAAGACCAAACTAAATCTAAAATTGGCTGGCTATATTATACGCAGCTATGAAATTTTTTAACCCAAAAACAAAGGAAAGAGAATATTACTTGAAAGTTCTCTGCTTTAGAGATGTTTCTGTTTGGGCAACTATGCAATAAGGGTTTCCTATCAACTGCCTATAAAATCCTTAAAGCCAGTTGGTATCTGCCAGATGCAGGGTACATATGGCAATGGGAACAAGACTTGCAAAAGCAATTTGAGAAAAAGGACTAGGAGTCCTTATGGTTTCACGTGCACAAATGCTCGTGGTCCTTAGCCATTGTTAAATCACAAGTGAAATTGACCATGAAACTATACAGGACCCCAGAGCAATTAACTTTAATATTTAAAGTAGGCTCTGATCTACGTTGGCAACAGTGTGGTACCAGAGGAACCTACCTACACTGTTGGTGGGAGTGCACTGTGATCAAACCATTTTGGCTATTGATTTGGAAACAAATTACTCTGGCTACAGAACTTACCCTCCCATTCACACCAGACATATTCTTACTGGGTATCTTTCAGAGGTCTAAGATAATTGATAGACAAAAGAAAATTTGTACACATGATATTTGCCAGAATAAACATCAGAGTCAGAAACTAGAAGAGCAGCAGAACACTCTCAGAAGGGGAGGATTCAGCCGGTTTTGGTTCACATACACCATGGAGAAGATCCTAGCTGAGACACATGATGATCTATCAGAGTTTTATGGCACATGGACCCCATATTATGAACTTATTAAGCATAGAAGCGTACTAGTGTGAAAATCAGGAAATCCTGGATAAGAACAGCTATTGAAATATTGCTTAACCATCGAGGGCAAAAAAACTGTGGTTAATGAAAAATATGCCATGCATGACCAGCTCATTGTATATTACGTTTTTCCTTTTATCTTTCTTACTTATTCATTTGTATTAATGTAAGTTTTTAGGTTGCTGTATTTCCTCAGTTGGGTAGGTTTTAAGGGAATTTGGGGTATATTGTGAAAGGGATCGCATCCCTAATAAATGTACGTTGTATTTACCCATGACAATTCAAGTTGTATTCACCTTATGAGCACTGTACTTGACTTATAATTCCCTGTAACTACATGTGTTTGTTGAATTTCAATAACGCTTTGGGGGGGAAACACACACACACACACTAATGGCCTACATGGCTATTTTCATGAAAAAAGGCACTGGAATAACTTATTCCTTCTATTGCTGATCTGTAAATATCCATTAAGCAGTCAACAATGTGTTACAGGGACAAAATAACAAACACCTTGATTCAGAATTAGGTCATATACCAGGACCGAATATCAAATGAACATTGTGACCGAGTCACAGGGATACTCCAAGTTTGACCCCTCCTCCATGAGCTTGAAAGAGGCAGTATAGCAGGGGTTAAGCCACCAAGGGCTGTGGTCCTTTAAGAGTCAACCTACTGGGCTCAATCAGGGTGCAAAACCTACATTAAAAAAAAGCAGGAAGCCAGGGCAGCAGCTGCAAGGAGTGACACAGACAGAAGGTGCTGAGCTGCTGTCCTACGAGCTCTGGGAACAGAGTAGGAAGCAGCCTGGAGCCAAAGCTCCAGAAAGTAGGCATACTGGCAAGGGGTCAGAAGGACAAGCCTGTTTGTAATGCTGGGGAGAAAGGGCTTGGAAAAGCCTCCCAGCTAAAGGAACTGGAAGCAGCTTGGACTGAGGTGAATCCCAGGTGGGATTATTCTTATTTGTCCTAGAGGGGAATGTTCTTTATGTTATATATGCCTATGCGTTTGGGGAACCACTGTTTAATGGGAGAAGCCCCACTAGGTGCACTGGGCTGGCTAGAACAGGTGAAGGGAGGCCAGACCTAAGCAGCCCGAGAGGGTTACAGCTGTGTCTAAGTCCAGGAACCGGGAACTATAAAGTGCTTGCAAGTTTATGTGGGGGCTCTGCACAAGCTAATTCCACAGAGCTGAGTTGCTACACCCTAATTAGGGGCAAGGACGTGAGCCTCCCACAAACATGTTACTATTTTAAAGTGTTTATGCTGTGATGTATTTGCTCTACAAGGCCACCCTGTCTGATAAATTTTTTTGCATATTCTACAGAAGTCCCATGTTAAAATATGATGGTTGCCCTTTTTGGAATGTACGATTTTCAAAATCATCAATTTTAATTTATTTGTAAACACACAAATATTACACCCCTCCAATTACAGAATCAAGGGGGTTGGAAGAGACCCAGGATCATCGAGTCCCAGTTTCCCACACCAAGGCAGGATTAACCAGATTTAAAACATCTCTAGCTAGTATAGTATTTATCCAGTCTCCTTTTAAAAACCTCAAGTGAAGAAAATTCCACAACCCCCTTTGGTAATTTGTTCCACTGGAGGCAGGTGCACAGAACAGTGAAACAGGTTTGCTTTTATTTATAAGTAGCAGTAAATAAATATCTTCACAGACTCATTTCTTGCATGAGTTGCAGCTAAAATGGAAGTCAGAGGAGGGGTGGGTGGATCTGAATAAAGAAATCAGAAAGGACTGTCCAAGCATAAATTTTACATAGAAAAATTGACCAAGACTGCTTTTCTCACAAACAGGGTATCAATGTGTGATGCCATTAGTAGAATACATGGAAGGGAAGGTTAGTAACCTGATAAAAATCTACCTTAGATAGCTAAGCAGAAATTAAATTATGTGTCGAGTATTAAAGGACAAAACTAAGTAATACTGGGATGGAAAAGAGGAAGCCAGTGGAGAGATTAATAAAAGGGATGAGACTGCCAGATCAATGGCCCCAAAAGAAGAATTATTTGCTCATTTTGTATGGACCAGGGCAGCAGCTCTCTAACTATGAGTGTGGATTCCAAATTGGGCCATAACTGGATTGAAAGCAGATATATTTTGCATGTCATAGTTGCTCTCTAGTGTATTGAAATTATATTTAAACCTTAAAATGAGGTCTCAAGCAAAATACTGCAAACCACCAACTAGAGGTTTGGGTTGCAAGTGCATGGAAGGGTCAGAAAGGAAAACGGGGTCCCTTCCCTTCGGAATTGTCCTTCTGTAGCTTCTTCATCCAGTTATGCGGATGACGGGAGTGTTCTCTCCCACGGCCAGTAGGAGGCAGCACAGACTTTCAACTGGGCATGTGCAGGGAGAGCATGCTGCTCATCCCCAGGTGTGACACAGCCAATGGATCAAGGACGCCTGGAAAAAAAAATAAAAACACATCCCCTCCAAACTAGGGGTATAATAGGAAAACTGTCGCCGAAAGGACAACTGGAACAGAGAGGTCCCCCGGTAATTCCAGGAAAACCAAGACCAAGGAATTTGCCAACCCAACCATAAAAACCCATGGGAGGGCCAAATAACCTCCCTCAGAAGCTACAGAAGAACAATTCCCAAGGTAAGGGACCCAATTGTACTTTCTATAGCTTCTTCGTCTGGTTATTCGGATGCCAGGAGGTAACAAAGCAGTACCCCCAATTCGAACAAGGAGGGAAAGATTGGGTGGCAACCGAACCTGCACGTCCCACAAGGAAGGAACTGACACAAACTAATCTAGCGCACTCTGCAAAATCCACCTGCTGAAGGCGGCATCAGCAGAATCCAGCATGTCAATTTTATAGTGTTTGGTGACAGTATGGGGACTCTTCCATGTGACCACCCGACAAATTTCACCAAACGAGACCCTCGCCCTGATAGCCCAATTTGCTGCAGCACCTCTTGTAGAGTGGGCCAAAACCCTTGGAGGTGATAAAAGCCCAGCAGCTCTAAGCAGCATCCACTATGCAGGATGAGATCCATTTGGAAATCATCATCTTAGACACCTTCCTCCCCCTGGAACAGGGACAGTAGCCGACCACGAGTCTCGAAGTCTGTCGAAAGGACTCCGTATGAACCAGGTAGATCTTGAGCAACCAACGAAGATCCAGAGTATGCCACAATTTCTCTAAACCATGCAAGGGACTAGGGCAAAAGGAAGGGAGAATAATCTCCTGCCCCAGGTGGAAACTAGAGTTAACCTTAGGCAGAAAAGAAGGATCCAGACATAGGATGACCGAGTCCCTACAAAAGGAACACAGGGCCGGATCCATGGAGAGTGCCCCTATTTCCCAAACCCTCCTAGCTGACGTAAGGTCGCATTAGAAAGGCGACCTTAATAGGCAGATAATAGACAGAGAGTGTAAAGAAACTTCCCTGAGAGGTTCGAAAGGGGGACCCATAAGAGCCTTCAGGACTACATTAAGGTTCCATGAAGGAAACCTATGCGCAATCAGGGGGGAGATCTGTCTAGAGGCCCGTAGGAACTGTTTGAGATGCTGATGCGCCTAAAGGTGTACTCTCCCCCCGCCCCCCAGGGTACTATCGGAAGCAGCTAGTTGCCTAGATAAAGTATTGGGACACAAACCTCTGTCCAGGCCTTCCTGCAAGGGGAGTGGGGAGGCACCAAGTGACAAATACCCCCCATGTACACAGATATATGCGTCTAGTGGACTTGCGTTTAGACGCCAGAAGGATCTTAATTACTTTCTCCGAGTATAGCCAGGCAGTCAGTTTCAAGACTACTCGCAGACAGCAGGTCTGAGTCCAGGGGAAGTTCCACCCTCTCCTCAGCTGACAGATTCACTAGGTCTGTGAACCACAGTCTGCGAGGACAATAAGGGGCCACTAGGATCACGGTAGCTTGTTCCATCCTGCATTTGTGTATAGTCCGGCTTATGAGGGGAAATGGGGGAAAGGCGTATAGGAGACCCCCGGGTCACTGGTCACTAAGTGCATCTTGCGCCTCTGCCTTGAGATGGCACCCCCTCGTAATGAATTGGTCCGTCTTGGCATTTGACAGAGAGGCAAAGAGGTCCAGAATTGGCTGACCAAAACTCCGTGCTATCAGCTGGAAGGAGGACTTGCTGAGAGACCATTCCCCTGGATCCACAGTCTTCTTGCTCAGCCAGGCTGCTTGCACATTGTCCATGCCCCAAATGTGAAGTGCCACCAGGGAGAGGATGTGCCGCTCCGCCCATTCCAGCAGCCTTGTCACCTCTGCCAGCAGGGCTTGAGATCTTGAATCCCCGTGGTTGTTCAAGTAAGCAAGAGTAGTTGTGTTGTCTGTGAAAACCAGGACATGGCGGCCGATTATTAAGGGTGTGAAGTGTTGTAGTGCGAGACGGACGGCTTTGAGTTCCAGTCAATTTATGATGTGGGTCAGATCTGCTGTAGACCAGGTGCCCTGCACCACGCCTTTGTCAAGATGGGCCCTCCAGCCCAGTAAGCTGCTGTCCATGGTTATCACTGACCTGATGGGATCCATCAGTGCAAACCCTGGTATGAATCGGTGGGGCTCCTCCCACCACTTGAAGGAATCCAGACTTTTCTGGTCCATGGGTATGTTCACCCGGGTGTTGGTGATGATTTGTGCCTGCCACGGGTAAAGAAGATGCTGGAGGAGCCGAGAATGAAAACGTACCCACTGTAGGTGTCTGAAGCAGGAAACCATCAGCTCCTGAAGAGACGCCAATGACAGTAGCGAGTGTCGGTACTGTGAGCATATGGCAGCGATGAGCTTCCTGATCTTGTTTTGTCGTTGATGGGGAATAAATATCCAGTCCTGGGAGGAGTTGATAATCACCCCCAGGTGTTCCAGACATTGTGTTGGAGTAAGATGACTTTTGTCCCTGTTGATCAGAAACCCATGGGACTCGAGATAGTCAATGGTTTGTTACACATGGAGTAGAGTCAACTCCTCAGAGGGGGCACAGATGAGCAGGTCATGAAGGTATGGAAAAACCGCTATGCCTCCAGGCGAAGGTTTGCTATCAAGGGAATAAGCAACTTGGTGAATGTTCGTGGTGAACACCCGAGGCCGAAGGGGAGGGCATGATATTGCCAATGGTGTCCTGCATAACAGAAACGAAGCCATTTCCTGTGGGCTTGCAGAATGGTGACATGAAGGTAAGCATCCTTCAAGTCCAAGGGTGCTAGCCAGTCGTGTGGAGAAAGGGAGATACAAATTGACGGCAGTGTTTCCATTTTGAACTTTTGCGATCTCACCTCCCTGTTCAAGCGTTTCAGGTCTAGAACCGCTCTCCACGTCCCGTTCTTTTTCTGTACTAGGAAGAGGAGAGAATAGATCTGTGCCCTTTTCTAACGGAGGGAACCTGTTTTATTGCCCCAATTTCCAGTAACCTTTGAATATCCTGGGTCATCGCAGAATGTTTGATCAGGTCACGTGAGCATGAAAATACTCAAAAGAACTCCCTCGGAGCACACCTGAGTTCTATCGAGTATCCCCTGGTGACAGTGTCTCTTACCCAGCTGTCTGCGGTCATCTGTCTCAACCTGTTTGCGAAGAGTTGCAGACGTCCGCTGAGAGATATGGAGGGCGGGGAACAGCCAGCGGAAGAGTCAGGAATTCTGCTTCCGGGAGGGAGACCCCAATCTTTTGGAGCGGGGAGAGGGATTTGAGTACCTATTGGGTCTAGACCCCCTGCCGCGATACCCCTGGCCTCGAGACTGAGAAGTCCACAAACCACCCTGGTGTTGGCTCTTTCTCGAATTGAATGAGAAGCGTTGAAAGGGATGAAAAAAGTTTTTAAATGATTGCATTTGATTTAAGGAGTGTTTCTTCTCCTTATTTGAAGCCTCAGCGAGGGCTTTGTCAAGGGCAGAACCAAAGAGTTCCCCTCCTTTAAAAGGACCATTTACCAAGAGGTTCTTAGCGTGCATGTCTGCTCGCCAAGAGCAGAGCCAGAGTCTGCACCTGGCAGCAACGTTGGCCGCGATGCCCCTAGCTGCCCAGGTGACGGTATCCATAGAGGAGTCAATTAGAAAGGCGTGCGCCAGGGTAATATTATTGGCAAATTTGCATGACAGACTCAGAGAGATCCTGTTTCTTGCCTAACTTAAACCATTGCATGATAGCTCTAGACATGTAGGAAGCTGTGGTAACCATATGCAGTACGTTAGCTAGGGCCTCATAACTCTAAGACCAATCTTCACCCCTTTATCAGTTGCATCTTTAGGTAGCAGATCTCCCTCTGAGGGGAATATGGATTAACATGCTAAAGAGGCAGCAGTTGCATCAATCTGCGGCACCTTGAAAACAGTATCACTGTGTTTATTAAAGTCATACAGAGGCTGCTGTACCCTGGAAAGTTTAGAGGGCTTAGTGGGTTGTGTCCACTATGCTCTAATTATCTTTTCAAATGCCCTGTCCAGGGTGAAATCTCGTGAAGCGTTGGACAAACAGCGAATATTTTTTCTGTCAGAGTCTTCCTCCTCCAAAGAGGATTCAGATTCCTCCTCCTTTGGGATCTTTGCCCTTTTAAGGAGTTTAGGACCCTGGTCAGAGGGTAGCTCCCTGCCTAATTCTTGAGGGCCTCGTGTAAGAATTGCCTCCAGATCGGGGGGATCCTTTTCAAGCACCGAGAGGAATGAGAGGAGCTGTCTCGTGACGCTTTATCAGAGTCCTCCATAGAGGTATCTCTATGCCTATGGGGGGCACTGTAGGGCCTGTTCCTCCTCCTCCTCCTTCTCCTCTTAGACTGAGGTGGGCAGTTGAGTCAGAGTCTTTTTAAGGGGGAAGCTCCCCTCTTCCATACAATCCCTGTCCAGTTCCTCCACCTCAGAAGAGGAACCCACAAGATCCTTAACTGAGGATTTTGGGGGGTTGTACGGGCCTTCCGGGTGGAGGGGTGTTTTCACTTCTCCGCTGGTTTCGATGCCCGTTTAAAAGACTTTTTAGGGTCCGAGCATTTGGGGTGGCGGGCCCACTTGCAGGGGCGAGGGTGTGTGTGTCTTAGATTGATTTCCCTCTATCCTAGCCAGCACTAACATAACTTGCTGTAGGACATCTAATTGGAGCTGTTGGACTGGATTTGGCATAGGGGTCCCTCTTACTGTGTGATGGGAGACGCAGGAGGCCTCCTCCTCTTCATCCTCGGATTATTATTATTATTAACAAACATTTATATAGCGCCAGCAGTGTACCTGGCACTTTACAAAGTAATAAAATAGACACGGTCCCTGCCCCTAGGGCTTACAATC
>QEPC01005573.1:710150-759857 GCA_003113815.1 Sphenodon punctatus | reverse complement strand
GGTCAGTGGAGCTTGGGGTGGCAGGAAGGCCAAGCCCCAGGAGAGTCGTGGTGTCCTCGAGCGATGACAGCCGAGGATGCTGGGAGCGTATGCAGACAAGCTGCAACCTCACCAGTTCTCACCGGACCTGAGAGAGGCTCTGTCTTCCTCCTGGGAGCAGGCGTCAGCACGGTTTTCCTCCTGGGCGACAGCCACCGCAGCTTCAGTTTCTTTTCTCATGCTGCCTGGTGAGCAGCGGCTCAGCGGGTTTTGGCCGTTTCAGCCATACTGCAGCCTCCCCCACATGAGAGGGCGTACCCCATGGGGCCAACCCCTGCACCTGCTTTGCCCTGGTTCATACCCTGGGGCCGAAACCGGGGGGCTGATCAGAGGCGTTCGCGCCGCTGTTGTTGTTGGCTCCCGGAGGCGCTGGAGAAGTATCGGGGAAGAGCCCCTTCAAACAATTAACTAACTACGCCCCTATTTGGGGCAAAAATGCATGTCCGGCTGCAGAGCACCGTCGCTGCGCTCCTATCTGTACCAGAGGCAGACTTCCAATTGGGGATGAGGGACGTGCTCTCCCTGCACATGTCCAGTTCAAAGTCTGTGCTGCCTCCTGCTGGCCATGGTGGAGAACACTCCCGGCGTCCGAATAAAAGGACAAAGAAGCTACAGAAAAGAGATTACAGAATTTACAGTACACAAGACAAAAGTCGGAAGACCTGTGTTTTCGTTCTGCAAATGAAGAGGGCGGGGGGGGGGCGGGGAGAGAAGAGAGATCACTAAATGTTATAAAAGGAGCAGCAGTAGAATTTAAAAACAGCTCAGATAATGGGATGTAAGAGATAAAGATCAACTGTAGGAGGTGTATCTAACTGAAGAGTGTTAAGAGTTTTGTAACTAAACACATTTAAGGATAATAGGTTTGAGTTCCTTAAGCTACTAAAGAATGTCATTTCCAAATGTCTAGGATTGACTCTCCTTTAACCACAGAAATTTAATCACTCTCATTACATACACTAAAAAACTGCCTGGGTAGAATGGTTCAGGCAGCCTTTAAAAACCTACTGGTTTTTGTCCCAGGTACCATATTGTATCTCCTAAACGGCTATATTTTATTCAGGGCAAACAATACACAGCATTTTTGGGGTGGTGTCATCCCCCACACAGGAAGACTGGGGGTCATCCCACACACAGGTGGTTTGTAGTGGGGTGTCATCAGTATGCTGATGATACTCAGTTCTACCTCTTTTTCATTCAATCCACGTCTTGCAGTCTTGGTGCTTACCTGATGCCTCGCTGCTGTTGGAGACTGGATAAGGGTGAGCCAATTGAAGCTTAATCCTGACCAAACTGAAGTGATGATGGTTAGCCGGTCCTGTGACTTGGAGGGGGTTGGGACACCTGTTACTGATGGGGTCCGGCCCCCTCTGGTTGATCAGATTTGCATCTTGGCGTGCTTCTGGACCCCTTGCTGTGCCTGGATTATCAGGTTGCAGTGGTGGCCAGGAGGACTTTTCACCAACTTAATTTGGTGAGACGGCTGCAGCCTTTTCTTTCAGATTCAGATCTGGCCACTGTCATCCATGCTTTCATCACCTCGAGGCTAGATTACTGCAACGTGCTCTACGTGGGGTTGCCCTTGATGACTATTCAGACGCTGGAGCTGAATGCGGCAGCTTGGCTCCTTTCGGGGACGAGTTGCTGGGAGCACATTATACCTGTGCTCTGAAGTCTACACTGTGTTTAATTGTTTGAATTTCTATTGTTGTTTTATTATTATAAGCCACCCCAAGCTCTTTTGGGAAGGGTAGTGTAAAAATTTGACAAAAAGAATATTTACATTTTGGGATGAGTAGTTAATCCTCAATAAACTTTAGCAAAGGAGAAATTGCAACATTGAATAAATTCTTTCATTCATGTTTTAAGCTCAAACTTGCTGTGAGATTTTGATTCTCAACCTCAAATATTTTGATTACAGCTGTACAACGTGCATTTTAATAAGACTAAAAACCTATAATCAAAATGTGAAGAAAACCACCACCAATGGTGTTACTGATTTAATTTTCACAACAAAGAAGATCTGGAACTGGTTAATAATTGGATGGCCACCTGAAAATGCCTGGTTTTGGAACTAGTTGCTGACTTGTGACAGCAACTGACAGCTTGTCAAAATTGTATACATCGGCTATTTTCCTGGTGATGGTATTTGTTTATTTGTTTATTTAATTATATTTTTATGCAGGGGGCGGCTCAAACCATAAAAAATAGTGCAATACCAAAAAAATAAAAACCAGAACCCCCAGTGGTGGTATAATGGCTAATTGTGTGCAGTACTTGGACTGGGAGGTAGGGGGGACCCCAGTTCTAGTCACCTTTGCCAGAAACTCACTGGATGACCTTGGGCCAGCCACATTATTTTCTCAGCCTAACCTACCTCACAGGATTGTTGTGAGGATTAAAAAGTTGTGTTGGTTATATGTAAAGCGCTCTGAGTGCCATGGCAGGGGGCGCTATATAAAAATAAAGTTTATTATTATTACTTACACAAAGGAAGATGGGCATCTAGCCGTCTCTTTTAAATCTAAGAAAAATAAAGTCAATTATATTACCTGAAAAAAGGGGGTCAATCAAGAGATAAAGTTTATAATTCGTACTTAATGATGGATCTGGGAATTCTCAGTTGAGGTCTCCCATCATGAACTTCATCTATTCTGATTGCTTGTATGCATAATCTATATAAAGCAAAAAGCCTTTAGGTTTCAGGGATGGTTGCTGGCCAGCCAGCACCTAATTAAATTTTTCTGAAGTTACCACAAAAGTGGTACTAGTGTATACAAGCAAACCCAGAATTCCCAAATCCCCCTTGCATTACGACTTCCCAGATGACCTGAAGAGTCATTACCACTGAAGGACCAGAGTACAGCTAACAGAAAAAAAGACCACAGCAGGCCCAGCGCTACAGACTGAAAGAACTCTTCCTGAAAGACTCCCGCTTTTACAGCATATAGCCTCCAATTAGTAAAAAGGGTACAAACTACTTCTCTGAAGACAAATTTGGCAAATGTCAGAGTTATCAACCCTCCCAAGAGTGTACAACCTCTCCAAAGTTAGTGTGCAAATTTTTATAGGTCTTTGGCACTTGAACTATTTGACAATTAATAGAATAGAAACATCAGGACATTTTTGGTTAACTCAGATATATGTACATAGGATTAGATAAACTGTGATTAGCAACCCTATCTGTAACATGACCTCTATCAACATGACCCCTATCAACATTTGACCCCTGCAAAGAATGGATCATAACTGTAATACAGATGTGCAAAATAGCCTCCTTTATTTTATTATTTTCCCATACAGGCTTTCATTTGGTCATAAGAAGTGCCATACTGGGTCAGACCAATGGTCCATCTAGGCCAGCATCCTGTCTCCGACAGTGGCCAATCACAGTGGCTTGGGAGAAGCACCCAACAGGTCATAAAGGGGGATCCACTCCCTGTTGTTTTCCCCCAGCTCCTGTCGTGTTCCCTGATCCTGTCTGGCTCATAGCTGCTAATGGACGTATCTTCCAGAAACTTCTCCAAACCTCTTTTAAACTCAGCTATAGTACTGGCCCTTACCACAACCTCTGGCAGTAGAATCAACAACCCAGTTATACACTGAGTGAAAAAATATTTTCTTTTATTTGTTTTAAACTTGCCACCCATGAGCTTCAAGTTCTAGTACTAGCTGAGAGGGTAAATAACTGCTCCTTGTTTATTAGTTCCACCCCACTTGTGATTTTATAGACGTCTATCGTATCTCCTCTCAGTTGTCTCTTCTCCAAGTTGAAAAGCCCCAACCTACCAAGCCTCTCTTCATACGGAAGCCCTTCCATGCCCTTGATCATTTTTGTTGCCTTTCTCTGCACCTTTTCTAGTTCAGCTATGTCTTTTTTGAGATGGGGCGACCAAAACTGCACACAATATTCAAGGTGTGATCACACCATTGATTTATATAGAGGAAAATGAAATTAAATTTGTTTATTTGCGTGGCCAAAGCCATAGCATTTCAATTACAATGCAGAGCAACACTATATAGAGGCATTATGACATCCTCCATTTTATTCTCTATCCCCTTCCGAATAATTCCTAACATTCTGTTTGCTTTTTGGACTGCAGCTGCGCACGGCGCAGTGGATTTCGTTGTATTGTCCGCAACCACCCCCAGATCCTTTTCCTGAGTGGTAGCTCCTAGCTGAGTACCCAGCATTGTGTACTTATAGTTTGAATTATTTTTCCCTACATGCAGCACTTTGCACTTGTCCACATTAAATCTTATTTGCCATTTAGATGCCCAGGCACCCAGTGTTGTAAAATCCTGTTTGTTTGTTTGTTTATTTATTTATTTATTTATTTATTATTATATTTCTACCCCGCCCCTCCTGCACACAGCTTGGGGTGGCTTACAGTCATAAGACAACAATATAAAACAGTTTAAAATACATAAAACATTCCAAGAAAATTTAAACATAAAATAAACAGGGCCTGGGATATAAAACCATTTGAATGAGGGAGATAAAATCACCTACCCCCCTCAAAGGCCTGGACGAACAGCCAAGTCTTGCATTTTCGCTGAAATACCAACAAGCTCGGGGCCAGACAGGCCTCCTCCGGTAGGGAGTTCCAGAGACGCGGCGCGGCCACCGAGAATGCCCTCTCCATTATGGCCCCCCCGCTTAACGCGGGGGACCTCCAAGAAGGCACCCCGGGAGACCGAAGGAGCCGCTCTGGGGCGCGGACGGCGAGGCGGTCCCTGAGGTATGAGGGGCCGAGACCGTGAAGGGCTTTATAAACGAATACCAGCACCTTGAACCTGGCTCGGCACGCTATTGGCAGCCAGTGCAGAGCCTGGAGCACTGGTGTTATGTGCTCCCAGGGACCCGTCCCCGAAAGGAGACGGGTCGCCACATTCTGCACTAGCTGCAGCCTCTGAACCAGGCACAAGGGAAGCCCCATGTAGAGTGCGTTACAGTAGTCCAGCCTCAAGGTGACGAAGGCATGGACGAGGGAGGCCAGGTCCGGGCTGGAGACGAATGGACGCAGCCTCCACACCAGACACAACTCGCGAAAGGCCGCCTTAGCGACTGCCTCCACCTACCACCCTAGGTGGAGATGCGCATCCAACTCCACCCCCAGACTCCGGACCTGTTGAGCTATAGGAGGGCGAACCCCCCCAATAAGGGGGGCCGACACCTCACTCACTCTCCCCACCACCATCACCTCCGTTGAGCTTCAGTCTGCTCTGTCACATCCATTCCGCCATGGCCTCTAAACACTGTTGCAGTTCCTCACAGTCTGCTCGTGTTTTAACTACCTTGAATAACTTGGTGTCGTCTGCAAATCTGATCACCTTACTCTTAACACCCTTTTCCAAATCATTAATGAATACATTAAACAGCACCGGTCCCAATACAGCACTGGTCCTGTCCTGCTATCTTTTATTTGGGATATTTATTTGTAATCTAAGCCTCTTACAGCATTTTTAAACTGTAAACCACGCAGACATCTGAACCACGTAACTGCACCTTTGAATTGCTTCTTTGAACTAGAATCCCCATTTTTGTGTAGCTCCCCTCTTAATGAAATTCAATGTTAGCATGGTGGATTATTATTATTATTGCTGTTTCCTCTCCCTACAAGAATGTTGAATTGAGTTACACTGTGGTCACTTACCAAGTGGCTCAGCTAATCATAGAATCAGAGTTGGAAGGCTCCTCAGAGGTAATCTAGTCCAACCCCCTGCTCAGTGCCGGAAATCCACAGCTACAGCATCCCTGACAGATGGCCGTCCATCCTCTGTTTGAAAACCTTCAGCAAAGGAGCACACACCACATCCCCTACACAATTTGTTCCATTGCTGAATACCTCTTACTGTTAGGAAGTTCTTCCTAACGATTAACCAAAATCTGCTCTCTTGTAATTTGAGTCCATTATTTCTAGTCTTGTCTTCAAGGACAACAGAGAACAAGTCTTTGCCACCTACTGTATGACAGGGAATTTGAAGACTGCTATTTATTTATTTAAAATTCTTATACCCCACCCACTCGGACTACAGGCAGCTCGGGACTGCTTACAACAAATCAAAACAAAACAATAATAATTCAATTAAAATATAACATAATATAAATTTCCCCCCCCATCATCCCATGCCCCGTCACCCGCCCGCCCCCATCCCCTCCACCAGATGTCTGGTGGAACAGCCAGGTTTTACAAGCCTGATAAAAAGTCAGCAGGTCTGGGGCCAGGCGAGCCTCCCCCAGGAGCGAGTTCCACAGCCGAGGTGCTGCCACCGAGAACACCCTCTCTATAGTGGCCCCCCCGATTTACTTAGGGGACCTCCAAGAAGGCTCCCCCAATGGACCGCAGGGGCCGAACCAGGACCTGGGGAGCGAGGCGGTGCTGCAGATAAGTCGGGCCAAGGCCGTGTAATGCTTTAAAGGTAAGAAAACGTCTCCCCTTAGTCATCTCTTCTCTCAGCTAAACATACTCAGCTCTTTCAGCCTTTCTTCCTAGGACTTGGTTTCCAGACCCCTGACCATCTTTGTCACCCTCCTCTGAACCGGTTCCAATTTGTAGATATCCTTCTTAAGGTGTAGCAGCAAAAACTGGACACTGAACTCCAGGTGAAGTCTGACCAGCACAGAATAAAGTGAAACTATTACTTCTTGTGACTTGCAAATGATGCTTCTATTAATGCAGCCTAAAATTGCATTAGCCTAAATCAGCATGTGATCATCTACAATCCCCAGATTCTTTTCACATGTACTGCTGCCAAGTCAGGTATCCCATATTACTTCTTGGACCACATGCTATTCTCCCTGTAAGAATAAATGGAGAGTTGTCTTTTCTCTTGTGGAATCTAGAATCGGCTGATCCAAAAAGCAGTTATTTATGCTTTTCAAAATTTTTATCTCTACATCATGTCCAGAGGTGACATTTACCCAGTCAATGCGTTCTATTATATGTTCTTAATATGAAGAGAATTAAAATTGCCCATCATTTTGTCTCCAATACCTTTGTACCTTCGGTAATCTCCCTTCATTTCATAAACCACTCACACTATCCTGGTCAAGTAGTCAATAATGTAGCCCTACTGCTATACTCTTTTCATTTAAGCAAAAAATGTCTATCCATAGAGATTGTAAGATTTTTATCTTATCTGACTAATCTTTAACATAGGGTCAAAACAGATGTGAAAGCAGCACGCTGTGGCCCATTCTGTCACACTTTGGCCCATTCTGTCACACATTCTGTCACACTCACCTGCATGTATGCAGGCGCCATCAGTTGTTGGCCCAGGATTGTCCCATGCCATGCTGGCAGCTAGCCTGGGCTCTGACCTCAGGAAAAGCCCGAAGTCACAGCCTGGGCCAAGACCTATCCGACACAGCCAAAGCAGGTCACAGCAGGCTATCGTATTTGTTCCCGAGCCATAACCACCATGGCCAGTTGCCATGGCTGGCTGTCATTGGCCACCATGGCAGGGGCGGGGCTCAGGGCACAAGCACGGGGGCGGGGCGGGCTGCACATTCAGCATGCTCCCACCCTCCCCTGTCACAGGCATGTCCATTTGGCACCCCAACCCGATCCAGCTTTCCAACCTGTGGCAGCTTCCCAACCTGTGGCAGACCGCTGCCATGTGGTTTCTGTTTTTACCTCTGGTGTCACTCCCCTCACAACATGGCTGATGACTCATTACTATATATTTTTTGCTCTGGCTTTACATTTCCCACTGATTGTCCTTGTTTCACCAGGTTTCAGAGATGCCTATCAGTATCCTGATTTATTATCAAGCACTCCAGTGTTGATCCAACTGTTTTTTAAGAAGTTCCAGCATTTATTACACTTTTTCGTTGTTCTGTGGCCTAGCTTTGCATGTCTTACTTAATTGGGCTTTCATTTAGTTTTGACTGTTCCTCACTAGGTCCCATCTGTAATTTATCAGCTCCTTTCCTAGCCAAAAAATTGGAGCTCTCTCTTCTAACTTCACCCCTAAGGGATATCCATAACTGAACCATCTGCTTCTCTATACCTATTGGCTTTACCTTTATTCCAATACTTAGCTTAAAAGTCGTATGACTTTTTAAATGTTGTTCCAGCAGCCCAATTCCTGTATAGGATTCCCCTTTCTCAAAAGGTTCCCCTTCAATATCAATATTGAGCTCTGACAGCAAACAATGGTGAAACTCTGGGAAAGCACGTGACTCATCATCCTATCATGGATGTTCCATTCAGGGCTTGCTCTCTCAAACACCTTTTGAGTGGTAACTACTTCCTAACTCACTCTAACCTCACCTGTGTTCCTATAAGAAGGGGGGCCTAGGAGAGGTTAAAGAAGAGGGTACTTACTGCTCCAAACAAACCGGGAGGTTCATACTCGAAGGGGCTTGTTCATTAGTACGGATGCGAGATACTTACCCTGAACCATTTAGCTCTAGGATGCCCCAACAGTCCTCAGCACTTAGACTGTGAAAGGGAAAAGCAACATTTGACCAATTTCAACTGCCAGCAGCAGGGAGCTGGAATAATCTGTAAGTGTCCAAGCAGGACACTTTCTCAAGGAAAGAGAACACTATTCAAACCCAGTTTCCCCTGCTTGTAGGAAAGAAAGGTGAAGGGAGGTAATTACTCTTGAGTAACCTTATCTGAAGAGCTATCCTTACTTGCCCGTAGTGGATGATAGCCACCTTTTTGAGGGTAATGGTATCTAAATGGACATCTACATCTCCCATGAAGCAGAGGGAAAGGGGCAAGCACCACCACCCAGCCAGACCCAACCACAGCAGCTTTCCTGACAGACTACTATTACTACTTATCATTTCTATAGCGCTACTAGGCATACACAGCACTTTACAGTAGATTTTCAGAAACGGGTCCCTGCCCAGTGGGCTTACAATCTAAGGTAGACATGGATGAGGGGAACACAGAGAGACATACATTTCCCCATTTTACAGATGGGGAACTGAGGCTGAGAGGGTGCGACTTTCCAAGGCCACCCAGTGAGTTCATGGCTAGGTCAGGATTTGAACCCTGGCTTCCCAGGTCCACGTCCAGTAATTAATCCACTACACCACACTGGCTCAGACTGTGCGAGGAGTTTGCCACCTGGCTGCCTGTAAGCACTTCATGCAGGAGTGGGTCAGAGCCCCACTCATCAGAACAGCCCTGCAAGAATGAGACTGCAAAAGCCAGACCAGGAGCGATGGGGTTTCTTTACTGGTTGCACCCATGTTCCAAGCTTATTTTGATATTTGTATAGTGTCAGCACCATACCTGGCACTATGCAATCATTTAGAGACAGACCCCTGTCCTGAGGAGCTGATATTAGTTTGAAGATCTGTCTCCCACAGTCTGGGATAGAAAGTTTTATATCCTGGACCAGGAGATGAAAATTCCCTCAAATAATTTTTTTCCCTTTTGTGTAGATTTGAAATTGCTGAATACGAAGTCTTCACTAGATGCAGGGCTGTAAAAATATATAAGTAATTCTCTAGACAGGCATAAAAGAATGCTTGGCCAGGCTAGGATCTGCAATGGAGAAGGAGGCCCTGGGCTGAGAACAAACTCCTCGGTGTCACTTCAATCGAGAGTATGCTCAACAGAGGAGAGCAAGAAAGTGGACTTTTACAGCCCTGCCTCGAGGGAATCATACACACACACAAAAAATCAGGGGAGATGTCTTGAATCAGTTCTGTATTTCCACTTAAGCTAAATTCATTTTGACAGCCACCAGATTTTTTTTTTTAACAGTAGTTTACGTTCCATGTTAAGTAACTTGTCAGTTAAACCACTCAGTCATATTCACACCAATTTCGTTCTTCAGCATCCACAGAATCCCTATACATGTTCAGAAACAGCTTTAATACGAACTTGCCTGGCCAGAAAGTATACTTCTACTCCTAGATTTTCTTTCAAATAAGGAAAAGAAAAACATCGTTCCATTATACTTGTCATGCAAAGTGCCTAGCTCAATGCCAACTCCCGCAATCTGAACCGCTAGCATTGTTGCAAAACAATTAACAAAAATAAATATAAAATTGAGCGGTAGGGATGGAATATGCCTTAAGAATTTTATTTTGGATAAATTTTGCCTACTAGTTGTTAATATCACTCTTCCTCCACAGCGAACCACTTCCCACCCACCCCCAACACACCGTTGCTTTCCATAATTCACTCTTTTCACTCCCCTGAAACTTCTTCCCAAGAGCGCCTGACTCCATAAAGTAAAATGTTTATCACTAGGCCCCAGGTTCTTTAAAAAAAACAAAACTCGAGGATGACACAGGAATGTATTTAATTCCCATAATCCTCTACTCCATTTAAAACCATGTGGACGGCATTCCAAACATGGAAGAAAATATTAGAATGAGAGGAGGATGCAACAAAATCCAGTTTCTTGGGCTAAGCAAATAGACTGTAAAGAGTAAAAGAAGGTAGGAGTAGAGAAGTAAAAAGGCCCTGAAGTTGCAGAGGACCTGAAGTGGAGGAGAAAAGTCTGAATTAAATTTGGAAAATCAATTCAATGAAGGAACTGTAAGAAAATCCACACTAGATGAGGTAGTATAGACAACAAGAGATAAACACACAATGGAGGCATGGAACACTGGATGAAAACAGACATGCACATTAACTCCACTTTAACATTTCTTATACATGTTGCAAGGCTGTATTGGCTCCCTGTGCAGCCCTGCAACATGTGTAAGAAATGTTACAGCGGTGGTAAAGCGCATGTCTGTTTTCACCCACTGTAGACTTATGGTTGAACTACACAAATATTGGGGGGAAATTAGCTAGACTGAACAGTGCATTGGCTACAAATAAAATGCAAACAACTGGGAAGCAAATGTTTTAACAGGTCCTTTTCTGATCTATATGGTAAAAAAAGCTTATTTCTAGCTCCAAACTCCTGCATGAGTTAAAGATTAGAAAAAAATGAAACCAACCACGTGACTGCACTTCCCCCAGCCCTCGAGATAGCTTTACATGAAAGCAAAGCTCCTATACACTACTGAATTTGCCTTGTCTTGCAGAGATTGATGCTGAAAGGCATAAAAATGCAAAACTATTGGTTTCTCAAGCTAATCCCCAGTTTCTTCTTTTTGCTAAAAATTTCTCCTATTTTAAATCCATTGAGTGATTAATCACATCAAGCTGAATGCCTTTACAGATTCTCCTCTATTTTACGTAATTTATTTTGGTGTTGTTTAATTAGGCAAAACAAAACAGCGCAGCAAGATATACTTATTCCCATTAAATATATGTTAGACTATTACTTTAACTACTGTAGAATCAATTCATAAAATAATAGACATTAACAGCCATCTGAAAAAATTATAAGGTCAGTTAATGAACTAGGAGTTCTAAAAATCACTTTCAGGTAGTAGTACTTCCAAGTAGTCTTAGAAACTTATCTTCCTCTACCAATTTTGGTTTTCTCATCTGTTTCAATTAGGACATAAAGTTAAATCACAGTACTTTCTGGCTTGTGCACCAGAGCTATTAATGCTGAGTGTATAATTAGACTATCATTAGATTATTAAAAGAACATTATTAAAAATGTGGGGCTGTTCCTTTAAAAAAATTTCCTCCACCCACCCCCAAATTCTTAATTAGGCAGAAACGATTTCTCAGACTTATCAGCCAATTTTGCCACCATCTTGTCCATTAATCCCCCTCCCCCCCAAAAAAACTTTTCTTCAAGACTGACAAAAGCTGTTTAGCCTGCGCATCTGTTTCCCAGTCATGGAAAACACAAATGATAGCAAGCAACTTTGTTGCAGCCCATTGCCCTGGCTAAATTCCACAGCACATCAAGAAACAGACATGAAGCTACCGTCCTGGAATTTTTTAAGGGGGAAAACAAAAGATTAAAGAAAGAATTATAAGGCAGGTCATTGGCCTATTTAATGCTTTGTGGAGAAAGGCAAAGATCCTGAAAGCTTGGCTATTCAACCTAAAGTACCTGAGCTTCCAAAAATGTGGCCTACTGCTGGACACAAGCTTCAGAAGTGAGGAAATTAATTCCTGTAGCCTGGCTTCCCCTTTCGGGAACTTAGTTGACCCATAACTTCTTGCTCTGAATTGAGAAGGACATGAAAGGATTATATGATGGAATGCTATGGACCTTGGGTCCTTTTCTTGGAGCACACATGGTGATTTTTTTTTAAGAGTCCTTTTTGCTTTGTTTTGCCCTAAACCTAGTTCCTGAAGGGGATGTGAAAAGCTCATTCTGCTGCTGCTCATAGAAAGTTCTGAAATGGTGGAACAAGCGCTCCTCACACAATTTTTCCTGCAACTTCCAGGCATAATCCTCTCCCCTTGCAGCCCTCCTAAGTCTTTGTGGGCTTATTGGGGGGGAAAAGACCCTAGGAGAGTCTTTCTGGGAATGTGAGCCCAAGACATTCCCACTGTTTGATCTTTCTGTAACGACAACGATAACCAGAAGGGAGTAAAGAAGTCTTCAGCTTCACAGGGGGAACCAGCTTTCAACCTTATACATCTAAAAGGTTAGATTGTAAGCTCTCGGGCAGGGACCATGTCTATCTTATTTTCTGTAAAGCGCCAGGTACATCGCTGGCACTATATAAATACTTAGAATAATAGTAATATCCTAGAACACTTCTGCAGAACATGACAATGTTCTGAAGGCAGACTCTACACTAGTGTCGCTACAGAGTCACTACACTGGCTCTCCATCCACTTCCGTACACAGTTCAAGCTTCTTCTACTGACTTGTGTCTTCATGCTGCAGCCCCTTGCTACCTCTCATCCCTTATCTCCCACAAACCCCTTCTTGTGACCTCCATTCATCAGGCAAGATGCTCTTATCTGCGCCCTTCTCCTCCATTGCCAACATCGTGCCTTTCACCTCGCTGCACCGTATGCCTGGACATTCTTCCTGAAGCGGCACACCTGGCCCCCTCCCTGTCCCTATTCAAGGCCCGCTTAAAGGCTAACCTCTCTGAGGTTGCCTTTAAATCATGATCCCAATCATGATCTTAGTCAGAATAAATCAATTACTGAATAAACTGTACCCTGTAGTCCATGATACATCTATTAGCTTGGTTTTAACTGTGTCCATGTCTTATCGAGACTGTAAGGTCCTTGGAGCAGGGACTGTCTTATGTTGTGTGTATCTGAACAGTGCTGCATACAACTAGTAGCACTTTAGAAATGATAAAGAGGAGTAGTAGTAGAAGACTCTAAAGGACCATAAAAGCAAAGAGTGGCTTGGCCATCCAGCTCCTTGCTACATGTCCAACTCTTGGCTCAGCTTCTCAGAGATGTCCTCTCTGCGCTGTTATTTGGCAAAGTGCACGTACATAATGCATCACAAGTAAAGAGAGAAAAAAATAATTTCTGCAAGCAACTAGGGCAAGTCCCTCCTCCACATCTTGCTGGCTATCCCCATTTTCCCAGATGAGGCTTAGAGGCTCTCATGCCAGTTGTTTTTTAAAATCAATTATAAGTAGTTCAACAGAGACACTTATTTTCTAACTTATTAAGTTAGAGCTGACCTACTTCTGGGTTTATTTGGCACAAACCAATACATAAACTACAAAGGTATAATTAGGTACTTCATGAACTCCTCACAGAAAAGAAGAAAAAAATTCTAATGATCACAGGTATTCTCAAGGCCACCGGCTCTACATGAATACAAGGCTGAAATTTCAAATCTTCTAAGGGTTATAATTCCCAAGTTGAGAGGAGTGCAGGCACAAATCCTCTCGAGAAGGTCCTTCCTGCACTCCCTGCCTTGCTCTCTCCTCCCACATTTGCCTGTCAGCTTGGAGAGCATGCTAGGCAGGACTCTACAGTGCTGGCAAGGCTACGGGCAGACCTAATTACTACTACTACTACTACTACTACTACTACTAATAATAATAATAAATAGTTTCTATAGCGCTACTAGGCGTACGCAGTATTTTACTGTCACAGACTTTCAGAGACAGGTCCCTGTCCAATGGGCTTACAATCTAAGATGGACAAGAATGAGGGGAACACACAGGGAAAGACACACACATATGCCCATTTTACAGATGGGGAACCAAGGCTGAGAAGTTGTGACTTGTCCAAGGCCACCCAGTGAGTTCATGGCTAGGATGATATCTGAACCCTAGGCTCCCAGGTCCAGGACCTTATCCATTACACCACACATGCAACACAGCCATAAGGGTGCCCATTAGTCTGGATTTGCCCATAATGTCCTTGGATTACGCTGAGAGTGGGTGGGGGCCACGTGGCGGACACCTAATAAACAGGCAGGCAGGAACATGCTTGGTGAGGGCTATCGTTTTGTTAGATTTCATCCTTAGTTCTGCTTTCACTGCTCTCACAGGGTGTGTTTAAACACAGACATTTTTAACCCGAACTTAGGTCCGGGTTCTGTAAACTCCCGCATAGAGAGTTTAGACACTCTTCCCTGCCCACCGACCAGAAGTCGCACAGCAGCGCCAGCAACTCCTGCATGCTTTGAGAAACAGACTTGGTAACTCCTCTGAAATCAGTAACTGGTAAGTCCTCCAACTCCTACCTCTGACTCTTAAGTCCGGGTAAAACATGTGTGTCTACAAATGCCCAAAGTGAATGTGGGGTGCTTTCTTTGGGGGGGGGGGGGAGGAGACCTTTTATACAGCAGTACTTGAACTCCATTTTAAACTCTGCAAAGTCCTCTCTAAACTCACTTCACTTAGCCTCATGATTTCAAAACATCTTTCCCCTTGTAATGTCAGTACAGTAGAACAACTAATCCTAAAAAAATGGCAGCATTATTAAGCTTTCACTGGCTCATCAGAAGTGAACCAAAAAGGTTTAAAAATAAAAATTCTGATAATTTAAATTTAGTGCATGTGTTTGGTCAATGTGAAACTAGTAGTAAAATGGAACCAATACTCTCATGAGACAAACAATGCTATTATACTAGTTGGGCATTCCACAATTTCTACAACTTTGTAATAAAATGATCCCATTCCCATTTATCAGGGGAAGCATTCAGCAGGTTTTCATTTCAAAAATTTACTATGGCTGTGATCCACAAACCACTTATTCCTGAGTAGTCCCACTGAAGACCTTTAGCCAATGCGGGTAGCACTGAAGTAATTTGTAGTTCACAGTCAAAGAGTAATTTCAAAAAGAAAGACACAAAATCAAGCATTCCATTTCTAAAAGAATCATACTTTTTTTTTGCAAAAAATTTCAAACTTGCACAGAAGGAAGCCCAAGCATTGGGCCCATGTCTGCAGCCTTTATTCAAATTAAGTCATGAACACGGAGCACTAAAGCCAAGTCATTCCCACAGCAAACATACATTTCAGTTTTTTTAGACTAAAAAAGTGAGTAAATTATTATTATTATTATTAGGAATGTATATAGCACCAGGAATGTACCTGGCACTGAACTATTAACAGTTGTAGACAGGTTCCTGCCTCAGTGAGCTTACAAGCTAAGAAAGACAAGAGAGGACAAAGGGGAGAGAAACAGAAGGAGCGACAGGAATACATCGAAGTTGCAAAGTTGCATGGTCACATGCTTAGGTTGTCCTTCTCCCCTGTAATTAAGCTAAGAAAAATCAGTAAAATTAAGGAGATGAGGAGGTTTTCAGGAAGGAAGTGAAGAGAGGGAGGGAGGGAGCAGAACCAATTTATTCAGAGAGAGAATTCCAGGCATGGGGTACAGCAAAGGAGAAGAGGCATATATATACGTTTCGAGAAGCAAGGGAATTGTGAGCATGGTAGCAGAGGAAAAGCAGAGCTCCCAAACGGAGTGTGACGGGAAACAAACAGAGAGATAGTAGGGGGCAAGGCCATGAAGAGTTACTATTGCTCTATAATCAACTACTTCATGCATTCAACAAGCCATACCAAAAAGTTTGGGTCAGAAAATTCTGCAATACTACATGAAGAAATGGTAATTCCAATTTAACATGGAACGTTTCCAAGTAAGAATAACTTATCTGTGTGAAAAGGAGCATGAGGGTATGAAGGATTTAGTGCAAGCTAGTAATAACAAGTCACAACCAACCAAAGTAGACATTAGCTATACTGGCCATTTCAGCGAAGAATTTAACTTGGGGCACAAAATCTCCCACTGACTTTAATGGTAGAGAATGCACCCACAATGCATGAACATGACATTACATGTAATTTTGATGTAACCACCAAGCAAGAGTGTTTAAACACTAGTTCTAGCCTTATCCAATTTGTATCTAATTAACTAAAAAAAGTTAGGAGCTACCATGCCTGAGGGTTGTAGAGTCACAACTAGTTGTCTAATGTTTCTCTCTCCTGATGCCATATGAAAAACATCCCAGAAACAGGAGTGTAAGCAGGTGGCTTTACTGACCATGCGTCCTTGCAGAATGAGGACCTAACAATCATATTGACATAGAAAATCATGTGAACCTGTCTGCACTTACTATTATTTGCAGTCTGCATACACATCTTGCCTATGCCATTCCACAGCAGCAAATTCATCCTATCATCCTCTTCCCAGGAGTGACCACATGGGTTTCTCCTGGACAGACCCTCTAAGGCTCTCTGCTGCTTAATTCAGAGCACTTAATAAAAAGATCCTGTAGCCAAAAATAACTGTTCCTCCTGTGCTTCTCTTAGCTCCTGCATTGGCCCCACCTTTCAGCCCTCTTCTTTCAGGGATTTTTTTTTCTAGTCAGGTAAAAGAGTAAAGGTAGATGGTTCTGTCATATCTGACATGTGCTGCCACTGACAGTTTTCCCCACAGTAGGTGGCTAGACACCTTTTTCTTCCATCTGTTAGCCTCTACGGACTCCTCTCTCAAGGGTATTACATTTCACAACTGCTGCTGTGCTACCCACCACTAGCCCTGTCCAAGCAGTAAGACAGCACTGCATTAACCGTTTGGTTGCTAGTTCAGCATGAATTATGTAGACTCCATGAGAGACAAAGATGTACAAAAGCAAGTGGCCAGATCTGAAGCCCTTGGAAATAGAAGTGTTCTACAACATTTAAAACAAAAAACTTTACTCATACCACTTTAGTAATGTTAGAGGTTACTTATAAACAGGTGGTCATTCTTCAACACCCAAGTTGGCTTCAGTTGTTGTTCTTAACCATTATAATACTGTAATTAAACACTAGTTGAAGAAAGCACTGAACAAAATCACCAAGCAAAAAGTCAACATGAAAATTATGTCTAAAGCTGGCAAAAAAGGACATTGGTTGATCTAAATCATCAATCAATGTTCTGCCAGCCTTAAACAGATATCCATCCCTGCTCCTTGATTAGTTTTAGAGAGAAATAAGTTAAAGCCATCTACGGTGTTTTTTTTTTAAAAAAAGATTTCTAGAAGAAGAGAATTTTGTTCACTTAATACAAATTGCAAGTCCTAGAATACTCAACTCTATGAAAGAGTAGGATTTTTTTTTTGTTAAAAAAAACAACCCTCACCCACCACCATCTTTCCCTCACCGCCTTATTTATAACAGTCCTTACTGATTAACGTTTCCCATTTTCGGTGAAAACCGCAAATAAATAAAAATAAATATCTACCCGATTAACTCTTCCCATCCCTTTAACGTCAACTAAGCAGAAATAAATAGTCATATTTTGGCTTACCACCTCCTCCTACTCAGGAACTTTCCCCCCATAGCGTTTAAAAAGCCTGTGCCACTTCCCCTGTGTACAAACAGCCCTAAGGCAAAAGGCGGCCTAGATATCTGCTTGTAGGACTCAAGGATGGCAAGCAAAGGGTTAATGGGTTAAAGGGGTGGAGCCACACAGGAAACACCACAGTTGCCCAACCCTCATTTCCTATATAAGTCTATTTTATTACTTTGTAAAGTGCCAGGTACACTGCTGGCGCTATATAAATGTTTGTTAATAATAATAATATAGATCTAGGTTTACAATACCACAGGGATGGTCATCTGTTCTCTCTTGGAACTACTACCAGCTCCTCTAGTTTAGTTTGTCATGGTCATGTGAGTAATCCTTTCTCTGGTCCCCTCCTGTGTTACTGCTCCTCCTGCAACTTTCCCATACTCCCATGTAGCCTCTCTCCTACCACCTCCTCTTGTCTCCTGGACCATTCTTTTACTCTTGCAAGGCCCTTGGCTCATTCTCTTGTTGCCTCCTTTCTGTCCCTTGAAACTTACTTCCCGATGCATCTCAGATGACCTCCCTCAGCCTCATGCGTCACAGAACCATGCCTACACCCAAGTGCAGATCACTGACACTAGTCTGTGACCTTGCTACATATGTTCCTGAAGGGGGTTGGGGGAGTTGCATCTTTCCACCCTTTCTTTCTTGACTGCCTCTTGGTGTTGCACTGACAGCTGTGGGTTTTTAAAACTTAATTATTTCACCATTTTGAGTAATTTGTTTTTAGAATACACTTTTTAAAAGTGTTCCTCAGAAACAGAAATCACAGAGTCTTGCATATTTTATTAAAATCCCTATACCACACAGGATACTCAACTGAAGGAAGCACTCAACAATCACAAAGATTAAATAAAAGGTCAACATGAAACTTATTCACATTAAGCTGGAAGAGTCCAGTAAACGTTAAGAGACTAAGAGAAATCGGCCATATAACTATAGTTGTCCCCACATGAATACCCACTAAGCAAGGTTGATAAAGAACACTGGAATTCATGTCATCCCAGTGCAATTTTATCACTTTTACCAAAATCTCCCCCACATGCACAATCTTTGCATTTAACTTGGGGTGACACCTTAAGGTTACAAAATTCTCAGTCTCTTTAGCTAAACAGGTAGAAGCTTTAGATAGGTAGGTTTAGGTAGAAGGTATTTTTATTTACTGTCTTCAACAGTACTTCATCCTGCTTTGCACAAGCCAAAGACATGTCAGCATAGTTATAGGACAGCATTCTGCCGCGGAGGTATCAAACACACTGCTTTGAGACCCAGAAGGAACTTTTTCATTAAATTCTAGGTAACCAAACAACAGTTATAAAAATACTGACAGTTTGGAACACTTTGGGATATTAAGAATAATATTTACATAGGTCAACATAACATTTGGACCAATGTTCTTTTTTTAAAAAATATTAAGATGGCTTAGTAACACATGTTTTCTAAATATTCATGGTTTCTGAAAATTCTGTGGTCTTTATTTTTAAACCCAGATTATTCTTCTGGTGGAAGGAAGCAAACACAAGACATTATGGCAAGGAAGCGATAAAGAATGAGTCAAGTAGATGGAAGAACGGGACAAAACATTTCACAGTTTCACTTCTGTCTATATACCAGGACCACATCACAACCACCTGTGGAGGCAACACATACTGACCTGCCTGGTGGGGGAACAAAGGTGATAAAACAAAAAGTGAATTGGTAGTAACATATTTAGAAACAGTTTGAGAGAATATATATATTTTAGAGCTGCAGGGCTTCTCTGCTCAATTTTTAAAAGTAAAATATTGCAAATATTTATTGACTAAACTGACCGCAGAGGGAGTTCTCCTTCTTGAATCCATGGCGGATTCATATATTCAGATACTGGAGCCCCTCTTGTTTTCTGGCACATTTCTCTCCTTGTTGCCAGGAAACAATCATAGTATTGTACATGTGAATTTGTCATTAATTACTGCTGCACTTACAATGGGGAAGTTTTCCTAGCCAAAAAAACGACACACACTTTATTCTAATTAACCTGTACAATCTGAATGAATTAGAACCCAGATAGAGTGCTCCTTTCAAGATAAAGTCATGGAGCTTGCAATCCAAGAATTTACTTCCAAACTAGTATTCTGTCCTAGTTGATGAGAAACTTGATTTTTACAACAACCATAAAACTAAAAGGATTTAAGTATACAAAGCGAAATAATATTTGGCATTAGGATTGTGTGACAATTGATGGCTCAAAAATATTTTCATCCCTGAAAATTTACACCAACTACTAGTATAATTAACAGAAGCTTTAGGAGGTTTAAGATAATTATCTATCACTTCTGCAGTCAAGCTACTCTGTTCCTCACTAAGCATCTGTACCTACAAAAACAGCTGGATCTTAAGATACAAAAATACTGACACTACATATCCTAAGTTTCAGATAGCAATAAAAACAATCTTTTGAAGTACTTGCTTACATTAACAAGTTTAAAATGTTCTATGAAAGTACTTAACACAATATATTAATAAGTATGCTAGCAGTATGAAATACCAATTGCTAAGTTTCTCTTCACGTAACATTCCTAATCATACTGTGAGTAACATGGACATTTCCACTTACATAGATTTATAAAAACCTTTGAGGGGCCCTTCCAAAGTTTGGCACCCATTCAATAAAGTAAAACATAACATGTATTTTATTAAGTATTTCCAGCAGAACTCACTGTGTGTTAAGCATTTTCTCAACGAAGGAGCAAGCTGTGTTCTGAGATGCAATCTACAACTAGACAAGTATACAGATAACTAGTGGAAAAGTGGGCTACTTTTTTAACATTCACATAAATATCCATCAGTTAACCTGAGCATAAATAAAAAATATCAAAATTCCACCAGCTCTCAAGTCGCTCTTTCCCCAAAAAGCCTAAGAGGAAGGAAAGGCTGCAAAAGCGTATAAAGAAAGGGGATTTGAAAGCAGGGCAAGGGAGGAGCGAAGAGTCCAAGTTCCAAAGGTTAAGAACTCACACAGAGTATATCTTCCTACTGCCTCCCTTCCTTCACTTCTAGGTCTCATCACAATTCAAGAGATAAGAATTCTAAAATTCTAATCCTGACTGCCACAAATCTGCTATATGGCCTCTGACACAGCAGAACTTCTGCAGCTTTCTATTTCCTAACATGTGAAAGTGGGATTTAAGGATATTGCAAAGACTTGGCAAAATTTGTATAATGTTCAGAAATGTGCTCCATCCTTATCTCTTTCAAAAAGATCGACTATTCCTATTTCAAGGAGTGCAATGCACGTTCACTATTCTATATTTGTTTTGCATTGCACCTGCTGTGCTTTGCAACCCCTGAGACAGAGACCTGTTAGACATTTGGCACACTTCCCCAATTATGTACTACTGCCCTCAGTATAGACATCACATTAGCACACACACAGCAAGGCACTATTTGCTAAATACACTATTTATGCAGCTTTCAAATAACTTTATTATGCAATTAACTTGGTCCAAAACTATGTTGGAACTAGTCACATTATCTGTTGCCATTTGTTTCTTTTAACAAGAAAAACACATAAAATGACAGAGGCCAGCAAAGAAGATGCAAAAAGACCATGACCAGCTCAGGCATTGTTGTGTGCTATCCATATGTTTGCATGCATAATGTAAAGTTGGGATTTTGACAAAGCAATAGATTTTTGGGATTAATTATACCTTACGCAAGTCTGATAATACTTGTGGCAATGATCTCAATATACATGTGAGACAAGTGTTGTCATAACTGATAACGAAAATGATAATCAAAGAGCTGTGTTTTCCCTTGCAAAGAATAACCATGTACACACTTTTAACAAGGACATTTCATTTAAATATATTTAATTTCTGACAGTTTTAGAAGTTACTTATTCAACATTGAGGGGAAGAGGCTGGCAACAAACATAATACGAATTTATACGACACTTTGATTTAGGGGGTCACATATACATACACTCTACAGGATGCCCCTGTCCCTAGAGCCCTGCGGAGTTGGGGATCCAGCTCCCAGGAGGGCAAGGTTCTCCACACCTGCAAAATCTAGGGTGTTTTCAGATGGACAGCAGCCCCGCTTCTACCAGATGTTGAAGCGGAGCAGACTGTGCCTGCTCCGGGGCAGCCCTGTTGGCGGGGCTCCAGAACATCCCGGAGCACCACTGGTGGAGCGGGCTGACCAAACCCAGGGCACCAGCCCAAAGCAGAGCAGTGGTCCATCTGATGTGTAGATCCATGCTGCTGTTTCCTTCCAGCTAGCTGTTGCCCCAGGCAACACCATAGTATTGCAGTTGTTCTAGCCTGCAAGTCTATGGTGGGGGAGGGCACCATGCAGGAGGACCGCAGGCTGGGAACCCGCCGGGTCCAATTAAACCCAACCCAGGCGGGACTGGATACAGGTGTGCATCCCCAGAGCAGGTCTAGGGGTGGCCAGCTCTGCGTCCATCTGAAAACACCCACAGCACGTACTAACCAAGCCAAGTAGGTGCACCTGAGACCTCGCATCTTCATGAATGTTAGACCCCTTGTCTCTCCCTCTGTTCCCCTTCCTAAGTCTCTCCCCCAGCTCCTGTCTCTCATATTGTAAGCCCTAGGGGCAGGGACCGTGTCTATTTTATTACTTTGTAAAGTGCCAGGTACACTGCTGGCGCTATATAAATGTTTGTTAATAATAATTAAGAAGAAGAAGTTAGTAAGCAGAGCTGTAAAGATCCACTCACCTCTGGCAAGTGGATTTTCATAGCCCTGGGCCCCCACCCCCACTACAAGTCTCCTCCCTGGTGAGTAGTCTTATTTCATTTCATTTTAATTTTGTACCCCGCAGACTACACCACAGGTGTCTTGTAGCGGCTTACACTCATAAATGAAATACAATATAAATACATAATCTAAACATACCAAATATCAACTCAATAGCAGTCCACTTGAAGGAAAATATACAAATCCAACCCCCCTCCTGTCCCAAACCCCAATCCCCACCCCAACCCATTCCCTGCTGCCTGCTCTCACCAGGCAGCCCCAACCCTCGCGCTGCAACCACCTCACACCTGGGGCTGCCCTCGGGACCTCCCCCCTCCCTATCCCACTCCCACCTATTTCACCCCAAAAATCACATCTCCAAGAGGCTCTGCTACGAATGCACAGGCCTACAGTCCTGCCAACAGTAATATTTTAAAGCTGGTCCAAAAGAACCAGCTTCCAAACAGTATGGATCCAAGCCCCATCCCTCCCCTGATGGCAAGAGAGAGGAGGAGCAGTCCAAAAGCGGGGGCAGTCCAAAGAGTGCAGCGGGGCCCCTAGGTGCAGGGCTCTGAAGGTCCCCCACGAACTCCTATCTGCCGATCTGGGGGTCTTGCCTCCACCCCCTTCACATGGAGAGGCTGCATCCGCTACTGCCCCGCTGACGGCCCCAATGACGTCCGACCCCCTTAGGAAACTATTTCTGCATAGTTAATTACATATGTATTCTTCTAGTCCTGTTAATGAGGGGGAGAATCTTAATCACCTACAATTCTACTATCTGCCTAGTCTGGCAGGATTAATCTTCTGTTATGAAGACAAACAATTGCCCTGTGAATAGATGGTCACCTCCAGCAATGTCACATGGGAGGATATAAAACACAGTATTGTTCCACCCCTATGATATGGTGGGAAATGCACCATTGGGAATTTACAAGCTTTATTCAGGACCACTGAAGTCAACTAAAAGAATCTTTCTGGCTTCACTGGAACTGAATTTAGTTCCAAATGCCTGATCTCCAAGGTCCTGACTAACTACCGATTGTACAATTCCAGGTACATCGCTGGTGCTATATAAATTAATAATAATAATAATAATGTTCTAGATATCTGCAAATTGTGATCATTAACTACCCAAAATTTTAGATGGAGAGAGCAGAGGAGGAGACATTTCCCTAAAAAATGTTCTTAGGCCTTGCCATGGACACTTGCCCAAAGTGCCTCAAACAGCAAAACTTGAAAACAAAACTTGAAACCAAATTTCTTTATTAGGAGAAAATAAAATACAAGGCTTGAAAGTAGGAGACAGAACTAGCAAAGCAGCTGAAGTGAGATATGAAACTTACTTCTGCAAGAAATAATCGCCACAGGCCTTACTACATTTACAGAACTAAATATTAAATGCACTTCTTCTATACATTCTTCTTGTATAGATTACACCCCAACTCTCACACAGGAATATTTTAAAAATCAAGTATAAAAACAAAGTGCTACCTTTAAGGTTTAAAATAAGAAAGAGACCCACACTTATTTCTGTTTCTCAGTGTGGTAGCAATTTAGTTTTTTGGTGATGGGACTAGAGTATATGGACAAATTAAACGCAGAGAACAGTGGAGGAACCTCATAGTTCTCACACCTTAATGCCATTCTGGCCAAGAGCGCAAATCCTGTTTCGGGATTTGAATTCACAACCTTTTAGCCCAAAGACTTAATTACTATTATTAACCAAGTCTTGCTGGCATTTGATCTGTGGCCATTTTTGCACAGATGCCCCTGTGCGGGTGGGTGTGCAGTGAGGGGGCTTCCGTGCAAATGCCGCAACGGGGAGGGGGATGGGTGTGCGTCCGAACAGCACGGGTGGTGGGTGGGGGTACGAGCTCCCATGCAACACCCACCTCCACCCATCACCCACCCACGGAGCCATCCAGAAAACCGGAGAAGGCTCCATGGGTGGAGATGGATGGAGGTGGGTATGCGTCCGTGGAAAAGGCCACACATCCACCTCCATCCACTGCTGTTGCACACCCACCCACTGCGCCAGTGCAAAAATGGCCAGAGTTTGACTTTATTCTGTGTAAACTGACAAAACAAACAAACAAAACACTTTTGTGCTGTGTTATTAATAAAGCAAATTTTAGTTTTTCCTGTTGGAAAAAATTGAATTAAGACCACAAAAAAACCTTACAGTCTTCTAAAATTCACCCACGATATTAAAAGGGGGGGGGAGCGAATCTTAGTTACAAAAGTTTAGCAACAATGTAACTATTTTAAATAGTCGACCTTCACCTAATGCAGCAGCTGTTTGTACACAAACAAAATATTCCAAATTCCCATCAGGAAGTGCTTACACATGGAATGTCTCCCCTTGCAAAGTGTACAAAGTTAGTTACAACTCTATTACAAACCAGTAATCACCATTTGGGCTCAAACTAAGACTGTCTTTCCATAAATAGCTAACTCTCCACAAAACTATGCTATGCCTATGACAAATCTAAGAAACAACGCTATGCCTATGACAAATCTAAAAAAAAAAACAACCTAGAACTCACAAGAACCCTCAAATTCATAATCCATATTTGCAATTTCACTTTCCCCACACCACATAGATATATCCAATACCAATTTATAAACATGCTCACGAAACACCACGTCAATGCAACCCTCCATTGATTTATATCATTATACCAGAACACCAGCAAGGCAATCTGGTAACAACACAGGACAAACATGAATCCTGGAGCCTCTGGAAAAATAAAATAAAATAGGAAGGCAAACATTATCAGGGGAGCGAGATGCTTCTCTGCTCCATCAATAAGATTCTGATGGCTTCCCCTGCCCAAGCAGTTACAGAAGAGTGTGTGTGTGTGGTGGATGAGGGAATCAGTTCAGTGGAAAGGGGGCAACTCAGGGTGGGGAGCACTTACCTTCAACCGTTTGACCACCTCATCGTTGGTTATTTTATCTGTGATCTCCTTTACTCCAGGAGGGTAGTAGATGATTTTACCGTCGGCTGGAGGCTTCGGTTGTGGAGCAGTGAAATCCATCCTGGTGCTGCTGGTTATAAAGTTTCCTTCTTCACAGTCCTCTACCGGCCTCTATCGGTCAGAAAACAAAAGTTCAGCGGAATCGAGAAGACTTTCTAACCCTCTTTTTCCATTTCCAAACCCGAATTCAAAGAAGGCCCCAGTTATTATCAGCGAGACAAAAAAATAATCCCCTTCCCCCTCTTCCAGCCCTAGTCCCCGGGCAGGGTTTCAGTGCGGCCCCTCACAAAACCGCCTCTCCCAACAACTCTTGCCTCTCAATCCCCCTCCAGCGCCTCCTTTCATTGCGAGGCTGCTCCAAGCCCAACACTATTAGTTTGCTGCCTCGCGTTTTACAATGAAATTTTAACCCTGATCCAAGGATGCACCAAGTTTTAGGGCGTTAGCGCCCCGGGGGAGTCGGGGCGACTCAGATGCCGGCCCTAAGCCACCCTGGGAGCCAAGCCCCGACACCTCAAAGCTGGGAGACGAGGCCTAAGCTGTTAGGCCTCAAAACTATCAGGAGGCACAGAAGCCAACAGGAGAGGAGGGGGAGAAAGGAGGCGGCGGCTGGGATCACAAACAAAACACCCCGGCCGGCCGGCCGGCCTCGCACAGCCAAGTGCTCAGCCCCTCCGCCCAGCCTCTACCCCCGTCCCTAACGAGGGGCAGCAGCCCCCCAGGGAGAGGACCAGGCCACTCTCCACTTCTCCATTTGTTCCCTCAACTTCAGCCCCCCTCCCAGCACCCTCTCCCCGCCCCAGAGCCCCTCACTCAACTCGCTGCCCCGACCCTCGGGGGAGGCCCCCCCCCGCCCCAAACCGCCACTGGCCCGGGAGCGGGACCCGGGGCCGCCTTTACCTCATGCAGCTCCGGAAGGTGCAGCATTGAGTAGCCTCCGTGCCCGGTGGATCTTGCTGCTGCTGTTGCTCCGGCCCCGCCGCCCGGCCCCTGGTTGCTCCCGCTGGCTGCGCGGTGCGGTGGCTGGTGCTCGGGGAAGGGGTGGGGGAGGAGGCGGCTGCTCGGCGGCGGAGGGGACGAGGGGGGGGAGGCTCAGGCAGAGCGTGCGCCGCGCCGCGGGGACACAGTGCCGCTCACCGTCCGGCCGGAGAAGAACAGCCCAGGAGGAGGCATCACGCTTCTTCCCTCCTCCCCCCCGTTCCTCGCCCCACGGCGGGGCTTGATGCTGGGCCCAGAGAGCCACGAGTCCTGCCCAGGCAGCAGGATCCTGGATCCGACCAGTCTACCCTCACACGCCGCTCCGGGATCAGCCAAGGCGGCGGGGCAGGTAGAATCGGGCGCAGCAGCAGCGCCTCCTCCCGCTTGGCGCCAAAACTAGAAGCTGGGTCGTCGGGCAAGTCCAGCCGGCTGGGCTGGGCGGCGAGATCAGCGCTAGTCACCGCTTAGAGGGATCTCTGGCTGCGGGAGCGCCATAGGCATCGGCCCCGCAGCGTTGCAGGCCTGTTGGCGAGCAGCTCCTGCCTAGGGGGAAGACTTGGGCAGGTCCTTCCGCCCTAATCTGCTCCTCTAAGGCAAGCTGGACTGACACCCCTCGGGGGCACAAAAAGGCGGGCGGGAGACCCCCTACTTAGACACTATCCTCTCCAGCAGTGCTTGGCTTTACCCACTGAGGAAGGGGTCATCCAGTGCCATAAGGGGTAGGATAGGAAATTGCAAAAAAATAAAACAAAGCAAAGCAACCTCACTCTCCCCTTTTTAGGAATTATTATTATAGCAACATAGCTTTGCTTTTCAAACTCTGCCCTGACAGCACAATCGCTGCCAGTCTTTGCCACTGTTGAAGTGGTAGCGTGCTGTAGTGGGCCAAGCTGCCTTATACCCCTGCTGCCAAGAGCGGAAACTAGTATCTGCAGCAAATATTATAAATCCGATGATTGCACCTGCTTCAGATCAAGCCCAACAAAGCAAATACAGACAACTATTTGGTTTCCACTTCGGTTGCAGAAACAAATGTCAATTTATTTGGGTATTTCATTTCTGTTAGTTTGACCACTTCTTTTTAGTCCTCATTAGTGTAACGGTGCCCCCATACTGTTGCGTGATAGCACCAGAGAGTGCTGAAATAAAGTTGCCAAAACAAAATATCCAAATAAAAGGTTACACAAATATCATTTTTGTGGTAAATGTTTATTTGGAGGACTATCCAAAAATGTAAATAATATTTGTAAATATGAAAACCTCTACTTGTTTCAGCTCGCCTGGTCCGAAGCATAGCTTGGAAATCTATATTTCCCTGTTGCATGTCGATCCTTTACTAATCACATTTGTAGAGTTTGGGTTCCAAACCCAAAAAGTTAAAAATAAATAAAAATGAGTCAGGCCCTAAAATCATCAGATTGGTTTCAAAAGCAGGGAGGTGTTTCATTTTAAAATAAACTTTAGGTTTGGGAGGGGGGTTGTGTCTTGGTTTCTGAGTCTTCCGACTACATTGCAGGCATGATTTGCAAGCTTCTGTCTTCAACCCACAGTGCTAGATCTGTGCTTTTTCAAAATGAAAGCTGAAATTCTCATGATTTCACCAGTTAAGACTTTGAGAAAATGTCTAAAAGCACAGGAATTGGCAATCCTGGATTACTGTGCTTGATGCAGGTTCCCTTCCAAAAAAAAGAAGTGAACTCTAGAACATGTGCTCAGTATTATTTCAGTTTATTAGGCCGAACCTAATTTTCCTACTTGTCTGAAATACAAGTAGGAAACTTGTTTGCATTTTGTAAAATGTGCTTGTTTTAACTTTTATTTATGTTAATTTGGCATTAGTTTGAGCTTTCTCATATTTTATTTACTAGGGGGTCATTTGCAACTTATGAATAGTTCAAGCCCAAGCTAAACTCAAAGGATATTGGTAACTAGAGCAAGCTACGTTTATCCATTTCCTGCACAACTCCAGTTCAGCTGGTCTCAGCTGCTTTTCTCTTCCCCCATAAAAAAAGCTCAATCCAGCTTCCCATTGGAGCCACCTCCAAATGCCCAGCTGGCATAATACCTTCCAGCTAGGTATACGAGTACCTTCCACAATACCTGATGTCGGAGGTGGTCTTGCAGTTCCCCGGGACGATAGTTCTGGGGGACTTCAATATCCATGCCGACACCAGTTTTGGAGGGACGGAGCTGTCTCAGAGAGTACTGGGCCCCACACATGCTGGAGGACATACCCTGGACATGATATTTTGCACGGGCCTTGAGGTGGGATATCTGTTGGAAGGGGAGGTGTCAACAGTGCCCTTGTTGAAGACGGATCATCTCCGGGCAGATATCTGTCAGGCTTCAGCCTGGAGGGCACAGGAGACCCCCCCTCCCCGAACCCTGGTTGCCCTGCGAAGGGGGGGAAGTACCTCCGTGCCTCCAGGTCTGTCTCCGGAAGCGGGCTGCCAGCCCCCTGTAGAAACGCCGATACCCGGAAGTGGGGAACCAACGCAACCGAGAGGCACGCGCCGCACACTGGCCACGCCTCCGGCAACCACAAACCTTCCGGGGAACAGCTCTGCAGCCGCACCTAGGGCAACGGAAACAGCCCCGCCCCCGGGGACAGGGCCACGCCGCTCTGAGCGTCTGCGGGCACGCCCCCCGCCCCGGAGTACTACTTAAGGCAGAAACAGCAGAGCTACTGTGCTGGTGAACAGTGCTCTGCCTGTGAGACTGGCCCCCTGATTTCCTAACTGTATTGGAGCGTCTTGATCTTGTGAGAGTATTTCGAGTGGTGAGTGCCTGGGAGAGTGACTGGGGTGTGAGAGTGTGGACAACTGGAGTGCAGCCGGTGAGTATGCCCCTTTGGTGCCCCACGTTGTGGTGTCCCTGGACCTTGGTGTGAAAGCCCTTTCCCAGATCCCCGCTCCCGGAACTCCCACCACCCCTTACCGCACTGCCTCCCTTTCCCCGTCCCTACCTTCCCGGGCCCCTGAGCGAGTGCAACTGGGGAGTGGACCAAGGCTTGTGCAATCCCAGATACCCGATGATGATCTAGGCTGGGTCTCGGTCTCGAGCCTAAAGCCCTATAAGATCCTGAGGGTAGTTTTCCCAGCAAGTCTTGGGGTCCGGAGCTCCGGAGTAAGTGGGCCGTTTTGGGGTTCCCGCCTTACCCTTCCCTCGTGAGGTCTCCCTTAAACCTCACAATATCCAGGCACATGTTGTCCCCTGGGAGGGGTGTGGAACCAGTTAGGTTGGTTTGCCCCCGAAAGTGTATGGAAACTGAAAGGTTCCGGCTAGCTCTAGAGGATATTTCCTCTGACCTTGATGGCCGCTCACTCAATGACCTTGTGTCCAGGTGGAATATCATGCTAATGGAGGCCATCGACTCATAATCAACGTGGCTCCCAGGCATCCGCTCCTGAATTGCCGAATTGCCGACAACGCGACTTCCTGTGGTATACCGGGGAGCTGCGGCGGATGAAGCAGGAAGGGCAGCGGTTAGAGCTATGGTGGCGTCATTTGCGTACTGAAGTCAACTGGTTGCGACATAGAGTCTGGTTACGCACCTGTGCCGTTGCGGTGTGGACAGCAAAGAAGGTTTTCTTTGCTGCCCTCATTGTGTCCGCTAAGTAATGCCCGACTGAGCTGTTCCAGGTGGTGAGGGGGCTGGTCAGTCCGGCCTCCCTCCGCCTGGACGTAGAACCATCAAATGCTCACTGTGATTTGTTTGTGGACTTTTTTGCGGATAAAATCATTCAAATTCACCACAGTTTTGATGCAACTTTTTTAGCAGAGAACGGGTCAGAGGCCGTAGAAGCCGCTTCTTGTCCTGTTTTGTGGGATGAGTTTTGGGCTGTGTCACCCTCGAATGCGGGGGATGCTCTTGGGACTGTTCAAGCCACCAATTATGAATTAGATCCATGCCCGTCCTGGCTGGTTAAGGCTAGCCGGGAGACATTGGGGCCGTTGCTGGCGGGGATAGTCAATGCCTCTCTTGGGAAGGGCAGGGTGCCGGGCTGTCTCAAGGAGACAGTGGTGCGGCCCCTGCTTGAGAAACCATATCTGGATGTTGACACCCTTGCCAGTTATTGGCCAGTCTCTAACCGTCCCTTTTTAGGGAAGGTTATTGAACGGGGGGTGGCTCAGCAGCTTCAGGGGCATTTGGACCAGGTTAACTTTCCTTCGCAATCGGGCTTTCATCCAGGTTATAGCACAGAGACTGCGCTTGTGGCCTTGGCTAACGACCTCTCCCGTGAGTTGGACCGGGGTCATTCGACCCTGCTGATCCTGTTAGATTTCTCGGCTGCATTTGATACCGTTGATTATGAGTTGTTGGTGACTCGGCTGCAAGACCAGGCAGGGATTGGCGGGACTGTTCTTGAATGGTTCCACTCTTTCCTGGCTGGGAGAACCCAGCGCGTGGTGCTAGGAGAGTTTTCATCTTCCCCCCAGGGACTCACGTGTGGGGTACCGCAGGGTTCCATCTTATCCCCTCTCTTGTTCAATGTGTACATACAGCCTTTAGGGGAGGTTGTTAGGGAGTATGGAGTGAGATGTCATCAATATGCTGATGACACCCAGCTATATCTCTCATTTTCCTCTGACTCAGGCCTGGGAGTCTCAGTGCTTACCCGGTGTTTGTCCGCTGTGGGGGACTGGATGAGGGCGAGCCGCCTGAAGCTAAATCCTGACAAGACGGAGGTGATGGTTGTGGGGAAGGCTGAAGGGGTGGTGGCTCCAATCATTTGTGCCTCCCTTTGGCTACTCAGGTTTGTAGTCTGGGGGTGCTCCTTGACCCACAGCTTCACCTGGATGTCCAGGTGGTGGCTGTGGTGAAGGGGGCATTTTGCCAGTTACATCTGGTGCGTCGGCTTAGGCTGTATGTCTCGGACTCGGATCTAGCCACAGCCATCCATGCTTTTATTACCTCAAGACTGGATTACTGCAACACACTCTACGTGGGGCTACCCTTGGTGCTAGTTCAGAAGCTGCAGCTGGTGCAGAATACGGCGGCCCGTCTCCTGACTGGGACAGGACGGCACGAGCATATTACACCGGTACTTCACTCTCTGCACTGACTGCCGATAGGTTTCCGGGCCCAATTCAAAATGTTGGTGTTGACCTTTAAAGCCCTAAACAGCTTGGGCCCTGCCTACCTGCAGGACAGCCTCTAGCTCTGGATCCTGGATCGGTCCCTGCGGTCGACTGGGGGCGCCCTCCTCAGGCAGGGACCCGCCACAGCAAAAGTTTGATTGTCTGCTGATTTAAGGAGCTGTGGCGGGATCCTCAAAGAGCAAGTGGTTTCTCAGTGCAGATAACCATTTAGGGTGTGGCTCCAGGAGCAGATCTCAAATATAGCCTGGGCCTGTACTGTTCATGGCCCTAAAAACCAGCAATGCAATCTTCAATTCAATCTGATACTGTACAGGCTGCCAATGCAGAGAATGTAGGACGAATGTAATGTGATCATCATGGCTGCCTAAACCAGTAAGCAGCTGCACTGCTACATTCTAAACAAGCTGCAAGCATAGAAGAGGGAGTTACAAAAACCATGGTCACCAGGGCATGGGTCACTGGCAAGGTCAGCCTAGGGTAAATAATTGCATAGTTAAAAAAGCATCTCTGAACCACATCCAATACATGAGTTTTCATATACAGGGCATAGCTAAAAATGATGCCCAAGTTCTTTACCTGGCCCACCACCTCCACCTGGAGCCCATCAGCATTCAGGGGCTCCAGGGATGGGAGGCAAGGGTATTCTCATACTGGCTGCCCCTGCCCATCAGCATCATCTCAATCTTCCCTGGACTGAGCACAAGGTAGCTCTGAAAAATCCAGCTGTCTATATTGTTCAGGCATTCGCCCAAGGCAGAGGCTGAGATGGCAAGACTCATGGGACGAGAGATACACAGTTGTGTATCAGCATACTGGTAATCTTCAACCCATGCTTAGAAATTATGTCCCCAAGGGGTTGCAAGTATACTTTGAACAACATGGGAGAAAGAATTGAACCTTGAGGAATTCCGCTTAACCATTCATCACCACCAGCGACTTTTCTAGGTATGACAAACTACCAAGCAGCAGTTCCTGTCACACCAGTGATGTCCCTCAGCTGCCAAAGCACCAGACCATGAACAATAGCATCAGATGCTGCCCATAAGGTCAGGCATAACCAAGATGGCCACCTGTCCTCGAACTAAAATCAGCATCAGCAGATAATTAATCACCCTGACAAGTGTGGTCTCTACCCCACTGGAAGGCCAGAACCCAGACTCAAATTTCCCCAAGATACTGTTGGAGTCCAAATGCCTCTGCAGCTATACTGCCATGACCCCCTCAATCACCTTCCCCCCAAAAGGTAGATTGGAGACTAGGCAATAATTGGCAAGCACTCCAATGTCAAGAGATGGTTTTTTGAGGAGTTAGTGAACTTCCATGCATGGTTGGCATCCTCCCCTCCACAAAGGAGGTGTAATGCCTGTCAGAGGTATCACCATTCCAGTGTTTGTCTTCAAGAACCAGGGTGGGTGCAAGTTGGAGCTGCAGGTGGTGGGTCTCAAAGTTCCCACCAGCACATGAATTTTCTTCTCCTCAACCACATTGAAGTCAACCAGGAGAAGGCAGTCTTTTGGGACCCCATGGCTCTCCACATCAAAACGCCCAGGGAGTTCTGCCCAGAGTCCATTGATTTTCTCCAAAGAACATAGCAAATTTTTCACAGCGCTCTATTGAAGAAACTGTAGCTGGGTTGAGGCAGTCTGAGAACCAGCCTGTTCTCTGCAGCAGCTATGCCCAAGGTCAAGTACGACCGCTTGGCCTTGGTTATAGCCCTTCTGTAAGCCTGCATACATTTTTTCTACAACTAAAGATTGGCCTCCGAAGGACTTCTCAGCCATCCCCTCTCCAATCTATGCCCCATCCTCTTTAAGTCTGCAAGATCGCTATTCTACCACAGCGGACAGTTGAGACAACTAGGATCCAGTGAGGAGCAAGAGACTCAAGGGCCCCCTCTAATGCTGAAAATAGCTGCTGATGAGTTTGTCGACTCCCTGGTTGAAAGGGGCAGACACATGAATTCCAGCACTCGTAATGAGACTACTGAAATCTACTGTACTCAGCAATCTCCATGACTGTAAGACAATGGGTTGACTGCTGTGCTGTTGGTCGAGTAGAGTGGTCCCTGCACTGAAATGCACATAGTCATGGCTGGACCACCCAACAGGGGTGCCCTGAACATCTGAAACCTGCAAACCCAACCTGGCCAGTCCTGAGTGCTCTCCTGGATGCTCTTGGGGAAAAAATACAGATGGCTTAGATGGTTCCCAAATTTGACATAAGTAGACTCCAATGTATATGTGAATACTCAGTGGGGCAAGGAGTAGCTGTAAGACTAGGAGCCCCGTGCATAAACTTAAGCATGCACAGAAGTCTTCGCATGATTGTGGCCTAACTATGAGAGACAACAGATGGGAGGAATAAAGAAACAGTAAGAAAATATTGGTCAGCATGATAATCAGTGTTCATAGTACACCAGTTACCAAACTATTGTCAAATCTATTTCCAGTAATACCTGCAGTATGATCTGTGTCTTCTGAAGAAACAACAAACTCTGTCCCAAGAGGTGTTTAATCTGAAGACACAAGTAAACGGAAAGCATAGAGGAAGGAGGAACAAAATCGGTGTTTGCAAGAAGGCCCTTACATGCGTAATGTGCTTTGCAGCTGTTCAGCATGCTTTCATCTTGTTTCCTAAAAACTGAACACATTCTGTCAGGTAAAGCCAAAAGCTCCATGCAATGTATTTTTAAAAATGTTCTACCCAACTCCTGTTTCAGTGTATCCTTAGGTTAAATTGGACTCAGTTAAGACTGATGGGCATATTGGACCTTGGTCCAGGGAATGTAGTATTGGCAGGTGGATCAGTAGGCAGACAGCAATTGTGATTGCCTGGTGGTGGTAGCAGTGCTGGTTGTTGCCTGTCTATCAGTATTATCCATGGCCACAGTGATGGTCTGGGTTGTTTATCAACTATTTTGCTGATAAAATCGCTCGTATCCACCATGACTTGGACACCGCACTTAAGGCAGTGAATATACCTGAAGTTATGAATACCCTGTCTGGTCCAGTTTTGTGGGATTGGTTTCAGCAAGTATCGTCCACCGATGCAGTGGAGTTGCTTGGAGCTGTGAGGGCCACAACTTGTGGACTTGAACCCTGTCCTGGCTGGTGAAAGCCATCTGGAAGACGCTGGGGCCATTGCTGGCAGGGGTTGTCAGTGCCTCCCTTGTGGAAGACAGGGTCACAGAGTGCATGAAGGAGATTGTGGTGCAGCCCTTGCTCAAGAAGCCATCTCTTGATATTGACACCCTTGTCAGCTATCAGCCAGTCTCTAACCTTCCCTTTCCAGGGAAGGTTATTGAACGGGCAGTGGCCCAGCAGCTACTGGGGCATCTGGACTACATCAGATTCCATGATCCCTCACAGTCCAACTTTCGTCCAGGCTGTGGCACTGAGACTGTGCTTGTAGTTTTGATCGACGATCTGCACCGGGATTTGGACCGAAGTCAGTCCACCCTTTTGATTTTATTAGATCTTTCAGCAGCTTTTGACACAATTAATCATGAGATGCTGGTGACGTACCTGCAGGACTGTTCTTGAATGGTTCCGCTCATTCCTGGCCAGGGGAACTCATCATGTGGTACTAGGGGATTGTACATTGTCCCCCTGGAACCTCACGTGTGGAGTCCTGCAGGGATCCATTCTGTCCCCTCTCTTGCTCAGCATGTAAATGCATGCAAGTTCGGTGTCATCAGTACACTGATGACACCACACTGTACCTCTCTTTTTTGTCTGACTCAGGCTTGGCAGTCACAGTGTTTGCCTGGTGCCTGGCTGTGGTGGGGGATTGGATTAGGATGAGCTGTCTGAAACTGAATCCTGACAAGACGAAGGTGATGCTGGTGGGTAAGGGCGAGGGAGTGGAAGCCCCCCCCATCCCCCATGTACATCCCTCCTTGGTCCCTCAGGTTCAGAGTCTGGGAGTCATCCTCAATTCGCAGCTCCACCTGGACACCAGGTGGCAGCTGTGGCGAGGAGTGCATTTGGTAAATTACATCTGGTTCAACGTCTTTGGCCTTATATCTCAGGCTCTGACCTTTCCATGGTCATCCATGCATTCATCACTTCGAGACTGGACTACTGCAACGCACTCTATGTGGGGCTACCCTTGGTGATGACCCAGAGGCTGCAGCTCGTGCAGAATGTGGCCGCTTGCCTCCTTGTGGGGGTGGGCCACCAGGAAAACGTAATACCAGTGCTCCGGTCTCTGCACTGGTTGCCTATAGTCAGGGCCCCGAGGGAAACGCGGGTCTGCGAATCGCAGATTTCCCGCTGAATTCCCCTCCCCCCGCGGAATCTCCTGCCCCGCTTACCCCAGCGCAGAATTTCCAGCCTGCGCTGCGGGGACGCGGGGCAGGAGATTCCATGAGGGGAGGGGAATGAAAAAACCCTCGGGGCTTCCCCTCCCCAGCCTCCCCAGTTGCCAGGGCCCTTTAGATAATTAATAAACTTACCAGGGACGGCAGCAGCAGCTGCTCCGTCCAGCGCGCTCGTATTTCCTGCTCGTACTTCCTGGCCCCTCCCGACGGGGCCTCTCAGGGCGACGCAGCCGGATGATGTCATCTGGCTGCGTCGCCCTGAGAGGCCCCGTCGGGAGGGGCCAGGAAGTACGAGCACGCTGGACGGAGCAGCTGCTGCTGCCGTCCCTGGTAAGACAATTCCTTTTGGGGTTTTTTTTGGGGGGGGGTGGGAGTCAAGCACGCGCCAGCAGCTGGGGAGGGCAAGCCCCGGCAGCTGGGGAGGGGAAGCCCTGAGGTTTGACCAGTGCGGGGGGAGGAGGAGGCAAACCAAGCCCCCCCCCCCGCATGGTAAATCGCGCCGAGACGCAGAATTGGCCCCTGACTCCCGCGGAATTTTTTTTTAAATTCCGCGGAAGAATCGGGGCCCTGCCTATAGTCTTCCGGGCCTGATTCAAGGTGTTGGTTATTACCTTTAAAGCCCAATACAGCTTGAGCCCCACATACCTACGAGACAGCCTCACCATTCGTGTCCTGGATTGGCCTCTGTGGTCAGCCGGGGGCGCCCTCTTGGAGGTTTCCTGGGTGGCAACGTTCAAGAGGGTGGTCTCAGTAGCTGCGCCGTGGCTATGGAACTCCCTCCCTGCGGAGGTTTGCCTCTCTCCAAATCTTCCCTCCTTCTGTAGACATGTAAAACCTGGCTGTTTCACCAGGCATTTGGTGAGGGGGATGGCTAGTGGGTGGGTGGGGGTTTCTTTCTCTTGTTTTAGGGGTAAGGGATTTTTTAATTCTGTTCCTGGGCCTCAGTTGTTTGGTTTTAAGCAATCAAGATTTTATGCTATATTGTATTTTATTGTATTTTATATTTTCTTTTTTTATATGTTGTTCACCACTCCGGGCTGCCATTGAGTGGGGGGAGGGGGTGCACGATATGTAAACATTATAAATAAATAATTAGGGGGGGGGGCTTGTAGGATTCAGCCCTGGCAATTAAATTCAAGCGGGGCTGAGCCCCAGGAAATATTCCCACTAGGAGAGTGCACCCAGAAATGTGAAAGGCCAGGGAAAGGCTGATATTGGCCATTTCAGTGTTAGAAATGAGAGCCAGACAGGTCCTGCATTTATTTTATTTTATTACTTTTATTAATTACTTCTGTGCCCCATCACCTGTACTGGCTATTATATAGATTCAATCACAAGAACTCCTATTTTATATTAAGCTATAGAGAGGCAGGTTAGTCTAGCGATTAGATAACTAGCTGGAGACCAGGGTTCATTTCCTATTCTGTCAAGTTCTGGGGCAGGGCATTTTTTTATAAATTAAGCAATGGTGATGGTAATCCTCTGCAAGTCGTTACGGAAAATGCAATGGTTGAAAATGGTGTGGTGGGCTTTTAAGGTGGACATTACATTTTTGAGAGAGGGGCCGGAAGTGGTTGCTCCTTGGAATGATTTAGGTTCTCGGTCTGCGACTCTATGGTGCTGGTGGACGTACTACTTACTACTACTACTACAGTGCAACTAGTTCTATGCAGTACCTGTACACATGTGATGCTGCACGCAACTTAATTGACGGGACACAGACACATGGATGCACATTAGCCTGCATTTGCTTGCACGGTGGGCTCCACATGCTCCAGGATCTCACCATGAGTGGGGGCTACATGTCCAGTGGGTGATGGTGGGGACGAACACCTAATAAATGGGTAGGTGGACACAGCTGTTAGCACGCAGTGTTGTTGGATACCACACTGGTTTTTACTGCAGTTATCAAATCTCATAAGTAGCAGAAGGATATAAATCATGGAATCAAAATCAATTTGATCTTCCTTGACATTGCATAAAATGACTAATTACAAGATAAGTATGTTCTATGTTTAAATATGTTCTATGTTTAAATATGTACTACGAGGCTTTCACACTTCCTTTCCTACCCCATTTGTTACATTCAAATTTGGCTCTGAGCATTGTGTCAGCAGGAGCCTGATTCACATCAATAGGACTTGGGCCAGCTTTAGAGGGACAAATCAGACACACCTACCTCATTAGATGATGCTTGATCAGGGAATGAGATTTTGTTTGCCAGGGCTCAGGTGGTGATTAATAGCAGGGGCAACCAAAGCTGGCCACTGCTGGAGATGGGAAGCTAGGGTAAATGGACCATTGGCCTGACCCAGTATATAGGGTTGCTATACCTCCCCCTTTAATCCAGGACGCTTATGACAAATACATGGTGCAGGGCTGCATTGATTCCAATGCAGCCCTGCACCATGTATTTTTCATAAGCGTCCTGGATTAAAGGGGGCGGTATGGCAACCATACCAGTATAGTACTTCCTATGTTTGTAAGCTTTCTTACTGTTTTCCAATGTAGTTGTATAAAAATTGTCGGTTATAATACGGCAGCCTTTGTCACCCAGTAATGAGAATCTAAGCTGGTTACAAAGGTCATAGACCCAGCCCTCAATCACCCCCAATAGCCACTGCAAGATGCAATTTTTATCACAGTCACAAGTAGTGTGGCAGAGGTTCGCCAAACCTCGCACAGAGAGGTCCATAGTTGTTTGCAGTGGTTTTTATATATTTTGACCATGCTGATTCGGAATCTGAGTGATGCCACCGTGCCACCCTTGGGGAATTTTGTATTTTCAAGATGGCGTCCACCATATTCACCAAAACAGGAAAAGAACCTAATATATTCCTTCAAGAGTTAGGACAATATTTTTTTCTTGGGATATTTTTTTGGGATGGGGAGGCCATTTTTTAAGCCTCCTAACATATGTGGGAGAAAATATGCCAGCTAAGTGGATACATTTGCAGCCACCAGAACAAGAAAATAGACATAAATTAGCTGCTACAAGAGCCAGGACAATAATTTGTGTGTGTAAGAGTAGATTTTTTTGGCACAAGGAGTTCCTTTCTGCAACCGCCCAACATATGGAGTCACTCATTAAACAAGAATGAAATATAGTTGGTAAGAAATATAATTAAACATCATGCAAAAATTAGGTTGAAATATTTAATAATCGTGCGTTGAAAAGACTGTAGCTGTTGACGATAACATACAATTGGTAGTATGAAGCAACCAAAATAAGTAATTAATAAAAGACAATTACAGTGAAACAAGATAAAAACCTAGTTTTACAGTTGTTACAGAAGCAATGGTTGTCATGTTGGAGAAATGTGCAAAAATGACTTACAAATCTAGACACTGTATATGTATTTCTAGGGTATTTTCAGATGTTACGAAATCACGCTCAACCACGGGGAATTTCCACATGGTGATCGTGGTCTCGTCACGTCTGTTGAGGGGAACGGAAGCTCCCCGCCAGATGTTCACCCCCGTGAATCACGGGGGGGAATCACATTGAACATGTAAATGGAGGTCCTGCCCGGACCATCTCCATTTGCGTGTTCAATGTGATTCCCCCCCGTGATCAGGGGGATTGTCTCGTCTGTCCCCCGACCACGGCCCGGAATCAGCGGCGGGATTCTGGGCCGTGGTCAATTCCCTGGGGGGGGCGGGTGGACGCTGCAGCCACATTGGCCGCAGCGCCTGCCCGTCTCCCAAGAGAGCGGGCGGCCTAGGGAGCATGGGGGGGCGGGGCTGTGCAGCCGCACGTTGAGCCATGTGGCCCCGCCCCCTTCCTGATTCCCCACCGGGATCAGCCGGCACGTCTGTTGGACATGCCGGTTTCATCCCGGCGGGGGATCAATGGGTGATTCCGTGACGGGACCAATACAGGCCCTGTCACGTCTGAAAATACCCCTAGTCTCATCACTAATAGCACAATTGTTCCATTTATTTCTGCAGTTGTTTGCAGAACTGCTCTTTACTTTGCTTCCATAGCTGCAGCTATCTATGCAGTAGATTCATCAATGATATCTGACATACTGGCATTAATCTTCCCGATGTTTGAAAGTTTTAGACCTTTCTTTAGCACTTTGACAACTGTCAATTTTCCACACATACAGCTGACTTATAAAAGATGTATCTAACATGCGGGATGAAAATGTGGTCGAAACAAGAATGTCACAACACACAAAGAGGAATCATCCTCTCATATTCAATCCGATTCGATTGACAGGAAAAAATACGAGAGAGACTGGATATATCCATTGATCCCATGAATCCTAATGATCATCCTTCTGGTGCTATAATAAACATAATCTCTGGGGAAATATGGCAAGAAAAAGTAAATGTAGATGATGCGATGGCAATTGGAAAAAAACAAATGCAAAATTATGAAAGTAGCTGGCCTCCAGGCTTCAACAAACCTCTAACTAGAAAACTCACAACAATGAACATACTTTAAAAATGTGTTAAAGCTGAAGGTGGTATATGCTTTAACACAGAGCTAATTTACTCCAGGGTAATGTGCTCTCTGGTGACACGTGAAATGGACCTCAAGGACCTTTTTTATGTATGAGTTGGCACCAATACCAACATCATTGTTTGATGACAATGGTGATATAAGAATTACAAAAACAAAGTTGACGTTAAAAATAGAACTTGCAATTGAACATTCAGCTCTAACGTTACCAAAACCACAAGTTAACATCATTGCTGGATGTGCGGCTCTTTGGATTATCCATTGACCATCACAAAGTGTGATTGAAGATTACATTGACAGATTCATAACTTACATTATTAGGATACTAGCCAAATATGAATTGTTCCTCATATTCAACAGATATGATGGAAGGTACTAGTGCAATGAGAGCAGTTATTGATATTGGAGCATCCACAATGAAGAATGAAGCCATCGTCCCATATCTTCTACCAGCGCATGATTTGCTAGGTTGTTTTCAGGAAAATCTTAAAAGGGTACGCATGCAATCATGCATTTGGCGGGAAGCATTGAACCAAGATCCTCCTGATATGGATCCTACTTGCTTTGGGTGGAAAAAAAGGGTATAAAACCAAATCCCTCATCCCTATTTCCACACCACCAAGGACTGAAGCGATACCCCATGAGGTTTTGGAGCTATAACTGTGACTGAACAGCCGTGTTCGACTGGAAGATGTCGTTGTGCTGTATCTCAGTTAGCTTGCACTGATTTTTGTAGCTGTTCCAGGACAAACAATTGTAGAAATAAATGGAACAATTGTGCTATTAGTGATGAGGAGAACAAAGAAGACTAGAAATACACATACATTGTCTAGATTTGTAGAATCGTTTTTGCGCATTTCTCCAACATGACAATCATTGCTTCTGTAATGACAACTGTAAAACTAGTTTTTATCTTGTTTCATTGTAATTGTCTTTTATTAATTACCTATTTGGGTTGCTTCATACCACCAATTGTGTGTTATCGCCAACAGCTACATTGTTTTAAATGCAGTATTATTAAATGTTATTTTTAATCTCATTTTTGCATGATGTTTAATTATATTTCTTACCAACTATATTTCATTCTTGTTTAATGAGTGACTCTATATGTTGGGAGGTTACAGAAATGAACTTCTTGTGCCCAAAAACCTACACACAAATTATTGTCCTAGCTCTTGTAGAAGCTAAATTATGTCTATTTTCTTGTCCCAGTGGCTGCAAATGTATTCACTTAGCTGACATATTTTCTCCCACATATGTTAGGAGATTGCAAAAATGGCCTCCCTGTACCCCAAATCCTACATTTCGACAGAAAAAGTTCATTGTCCTAACTCTTGAAGTAACATATTAGGTTATTTTCCTGATTTGGTGAGTACAGTGGATGCCATCTTGAAAATACAAAATTTCCCAGGAGTGATGTGGTGGCATCACTCAGAGTCCGAATCAGCATGGTCAAAATATATAAAAACCACTGCAAACAACTATGCACCTCTCTGTGCGAGGTTTGACCCAAAATCATGCTTTGACTGCCAGACTAAAGCCAAAATACTGCTAGGAAAGATCTCTACTGTTGCTGGTGCTCAGCAAAAGCCCAGAACATAGTGGGTGACTCTACACATCACAGTTACTGGAGGGGGACATTCATTTCCCCAATGGCTAACATTGCCGGTTAATTCTGAGGTGAAACAGCACGAACAAATAAACGTTTGTGCTCTTTTGGTTTACTTATTTGACTTTATATCCCGCAGGCTCAGGTCGGCTTACAAGCAAAAAAATCAATACAAATAAACCATATAAAATTCCAATTGAGCCCCCCAAACTAGAGCTGCAACTGGGTACCCAGCAAGTTAGGCACCCTGTCAAATCTGGGATGCCTATTTGCCTTGGTTGCTTTTGGTCACCAACTGGTGTGTGCGCAGGACCCATGTGCACCTGGGAACAGAGGACTCATTTGGGGGAGTGCATGCAGTTGGGAAGAGACGTCTTCACTCTCCCACCCCCTCTCAGAAAAAGCCAAGCAGGGTAGTCACCAGCTCAGCTGAGCAGCATGCATGCCGGGGAGGAGCAGGGAGCAGCAAGCCTTGAGCAGCGACCAGGATGGGAGGAGCAGCAGCTTGGCAGTGAGGTCAGACAGCCCGGGGAGATGCAAATGCTGGGACTGGCATCCTGGGACATCCCATAATACCTATATTTTGGGGAACTGAGTACGCTATGGGGGGCCAACCCACTGAAGTTGCCCCAAAATACAAATATTACTTGTGAGTAGCAAATGTGCTATCCACTGCAGCTCTGTCCCAAGCCCTATCCCTGCCTGCCAAAAGCCCAGCCAAATAAATAGGGCTTGCATTGCCTTCTGAAAATGCTCAGCCTTTGGCAAACCTCCAGGGAAAGGAGTTGCAAAATTGTGATAGCCACTGAAAATGTCTCTCTTTGTGCACATGTTCAAACGTGGTGCAGTGGTGGAATCTGCAAGAGGATGACACTGACTGACCTAAGGGTGCAGAGGAACATGGGGGCGGGGAGGCAGTCTTTTAGATATTTATTTATTTATAAAATAATTTAATACTGTCATCCATGCTTTCAACACCTCCAGATTAGACTACTGTAATGCACTCTATGTGGGGCTACCCATGATGACGGCTCAGAAATTGCAGATGGTGCAGAATGCGGAGGCCCGCCTCCGAATGGGGGTAGGTTGATGGGAACATATTACACCAGTTCTCCATTCTCTGCACTGACTGCCGATAGTTTTCCAGGCCTGATTCAAGGTGTTGGTACTTGCCTATAAAGCCCTAAACAGTCTAGGCCCTACCTATCTGCGGGACCGCCTCACTCCCCGGGTCCTGGAACAGCCCCTGTGGTCATCTGGGGATGCTCTCCTCGAGGTCCCCTGAGTCTTCCGGGGACCACGCAGGAGAGGGCATTCTCGGTGGCCATACTGTGGCTGTGGAACTCCCTTCCAGTGGGGGCCCGGTTGACCCCGGATCTTCCCTTGTTTAGAAGACTGTGTAAGACCTGGCTATTCTGCCAGGCATTTGGTGAGGGAGATGTGTGATGGGGGTGAAGTTAGGGTGGCTTTAGATGGTGGTTGGGTTGAGGTGGGTGGGGGGTTTGTGGGTTATTCTTGTCCTCCTTTTATGAGGGGTTTTAATGGGTTACTGTTTTAATATTGTTTTAGTTTTTATTGTGGTTTTATCTAGTTATGATTGTAAGCCACCCCGAGCTGCCTGTGGCAGGAGGGGTGGGGTAGTAAAACCATTTAAATAAATGCTACCCCACCCCTCCTGCTCCAAGCAGCCCAAGGCGGCTTACAATATTAAAACACATAAAACAGTAAAAATCATAAAGTACAATAAAAAGGGAGGCACCAAACCAAACCGCCCCGTCCCACCCTACACCCCATTTCCCTCACCAAAAGCCAGGCAGAACAGCCAGGTTTTACAGATATGATGGAAGGAGGAAAGATCTGGGGCCTCCATCATTCCGCAGCCTAGGTGCAAGAATGCCTTCTCCATAGTGGCCCCCCGGGCCACATGGGGGACCTCAAGAAGGGCGCCCCCAGTAGACCACTGAGACCGTCCAGAGCATGGCGAGTGAGGCCATTAAGGGCTTTATAAGTCAAAACCAACACACTGAATTGTGCCTGGAACACTACTGGCAGACAGTGCAGATTTCAGAGCACTGGTGTAACGTACTCCTGGAAAACCACACTCATCAGAAGGCAGGCTGCCAAATTCTGCACCAGCTGCACTCTGCAAACAGTCTCCAAGGGCAGCCCCATTAGAGCACATTGCAGTAGTCTAGCCTTGAGGTGATAAAAGCATGAATGAGGGTGGCCAGATCCAAATTGGATAGATGTTCCAGGTACAACATGGGATCCCAGGAGCACCCCAAGGCTGCAAGCCTGAGTAACCAGAGGAGGCTGAACCCCCTTGATAATAGGTGTCCCTATCTCCCCCTCCCCCTGAAAGTCACAGGGCTGACCAAACTGTTGGAGTGACAACAGTATGAGAGTTTGGTTTAAGTTTGTATCTGTAGTGTATATAAGGAAGAACCAGATCAGCTGATGGTTTCCAAGGCTACCTAGACAAAACACTCTATGGGCTGATCTGGTCTGTATGACAGTTAACTTTGACAGTTGAGTTATTAAGCTGTGAGCTTGCTGTTATGTTTTCTTGTTCTCTTTTCTTCACTCTGTTAAGGAGTAAAACCTTCTGTTTAATTTAGCGGTGTATATGAGTTATTACTCATTGAAAAACATAACTCATGCAACAGATTCTAGGCCCAGATGTACTACAGAAAAGAAAGTCAGATAAATGGGGGGCTACCCTTGGTGCTGGTTCGGAAGATGCAGCTGGTGCAGAATGCAGTGGCCCGTCTCCTGATTGGGACAGGTTGACACGAGCATATTACACCGGTGCTTCGCTCTCTGCACTGGCTGCCAATAGGTTTCCAGGCCCAATTCAAAGTGTTGGTGTTGACCTTTAAAGCCCTAAACTGCTTGGGCCCCGTCTATCTGCATGACCACCTCACCCTCCGGGTCCTGGATCGGCCCCTGCGGTCGGCTGGGGGCGCCCTCCTTGGGGTCCCTCAGGTTTCCCGGGTGTCTACTATGAGGAGGGTGTTCTCTGTGGCTGTGGAACTCCCTCCCGTTGGAGAGCCCCTTGGCTGCCGACCTCCCCTCTTTCCATAGAACATGTAAGACCTGGCTGTTCCGCCGGGCCTTTCCTGAGGGAGATGGGGTGGGGTAGATTGGGTTAGGGTAGGTGGGGATAGGGTTTTATATTGTTTTTAATTGTTATTATTACTGTTTATTTTAATGTTTAAAATGTTTTTAAGATGTGAGCCGCTCCGAGATGCCTGAGGCAGGAGGGGACGGCATATAAATTTCGTTATAAATAAACTAGAAGGACACAGAAAGTGATCCACTAAAAGTGAGTGAAGAAACAAAACGATTGACCACATGGCTGCTAGCTCTGATCTCAAATTTTCTGTGGCTAGATGAAATAGTGGAAACTATCATCTATGGAAATTCAAGTTGGAAATGTTATTATCCAAAGATGATCTATGGGAAGTGATAATTACAGATAGACCACCAGTTGGTCCAGAAGTGTGGGACAAGAAAAATAGACAGGCAAGAGCCACAATAAGTCTTCTAATGGAGGATGGTCAATTAATCCACATTAGACATGAAAGCACAGCAAAAGGGATGTGGAATTCACTTCAAAGACTGTGGGTGAAAACAGACATGACGCTAACCACCCTTTAACCACCCTTGGCGGTCATTTATGCATGTTTCAGGGCTGCATAGGGCACCAATACAGCCCTGCAACATGCATAACTAACCACCAAGGGTGGTTAAAGGGTGGTTAGCATCATGTCTGTTTTCACCCTGTGTGAACGTGCTAACCTGAAGTAAGTTGTTTTTACTTAGAAAGCTATATCAAATGAAATTAGAAAAAGGTAAAACAATGCAGGAGCACATTAAGACTATGTTAGAGGTTATAGAGCAGCTTCGTGGTATCAGAGAAGCTATTTTTAAAAAATCATATAGCAGCTTTAATGTTGTGTAGCTTACCTGAATCATACAGTGCTCTAATAAATGCTCTAGAGACCATATCTGAAGCAGAACTGACATTAGATTTGGTAAAGAGCAGAATTATTGGGCATTTTTAGACATACGTTAAAGTTCCGGATGTTTAAATCTTCTGGATTTACAAGTCCATACGTAAGTTCCGGATGCATTTTTCACACACACACACAGCCCTGAGGCAGTTCCTGGATGCATTCTTCACACAAACACTGCCCTGAGGCAGCCTAAAGTAGCCGCAGCTGTAAACATGACAGGCTGCCATGGAAACCGTGATCACAGCTGCCTGAAGCAAAGCAGTTTACCAGGAGAACCTTTTACACACAAACGTTCTGTGAGAAGTTTCACGCAGAAGTTCAAAGATCCGGATGTTTAAGATCTGGATGAGTAGTTTAGACACACAGAAAGTTCTGGATGTTACAGCAAACATCCCGGAGAAATGTGCATCTAAAAACACCCATTTATTATTTTAATCGCAGGAAGGAAAATATGCAAAGTGATGAGGACTATGATAGGGATAAAGAGATAGCATTAAAGACCAAAGAATTAAATATACATAAAAAAGGAAACAGCGTGTTTTTGATGTAAAAAGGAGGGACATTTAAAGCGAAATTGTTCCATATGGAAGACTGAGCATACAGGTTACACAAGGCAATTCTTTTCAAGGGTGATGTGTTGACTCTGGAGCCACAAGTCATATGACAAGTGGTAAGACATTTTTTGCAGAGCTAAATCTGAATGTGAAAAATAAAATATTTCTTGCAGATGGATGGAACATACAAGCAGAAGGAATTGGATATGGATTCCTGAATTGCAATGATGAAAAAGGACAAAGGCTCATAATACATGTAAAGAATGTGTTATATGTTCTGGAATTAGAAGGAAGTTTATTATCTGTTAAGCATATGACTAATAAAGTCTAACAGTGCAATTCAAGAAAAATATATGTATGATTAAGAAAGGGAAAAGAACTTTGGCCAGGGGTATAGTAGACAAGCATTTGTATACGCTTATCACAGAAAAGGAACAAGCAAAAATAATTTTGAAAAATCAGCATATTTATTGCATTCATCTTTGGCACAGATGGCTGGGACATAGACATCCTGAAAGCATCAAGGAACTGGAAAGACAGGAATTGACTAAAGACATAGAATTATCAGCATGTCCAGTAATAATGAAGTGTGAATGCTGTATTAAGGCCAAAGCAACAAGAATATCTTTACCAAAGAAAAGTCAAACTAGAGCTGTAAAAACCACTTGATCTTGTATACAGTGATGTTTGTGGTTCAATGAAAGTACCTACACCTGAAGGAAACAGGTATTTTGTAACATTCATAGACGATTATTCTAGGTACACAGTCATATATGTTATGAAACAAAAATGAAGTATTGAACAAACTCAAGAACTATGTGAACATGACTAGTAATACATTTCAAGGAAAGTCGCTCATCCTACATTCTGATAATGGAAGGGAATATACTGGAAAGGAAATAGAGGACTACTTAAGAATCAATGGAATTGAATACCAAAAGACAGTGCCCTATTCTCCAGAACAAAATAGGGTGGCAGAAAGAAAAAATCACACCCCGACAGAGATTATTAGGTGTATGTTCTCAGATGCAAACTTACCTGAGAAATATTGAGACGAAGCGATAATGACAGCTACATACCTGCAAAATCAGCTATTTTCAAGAACAGTGAAAAAAACGCCATTTGAAATGTGGTACGGACAAAAATCAACAATGGGGCATATCAAAGTGTTTGATTGCAAAGCTTTTATGTACATTTCAAAAGAAAAACATACTAAGGGTAATGCTAACCACCCTTTATTTATGCATGTTGCAGGACTGTATTGGTGTCTTATGCAGCCCTGAAACATGCATAAATGACCACCAAGGGTGGTTAAAGGGTGGTGAGCGTCATGTCTTTTTTCACCCTAAGGGTATTTTCAGACGTTACGAGATCACAGTCAACCACAGTGAACCACAGTCAATCCCACGGCGGGGCCAAAGCGCCCTGAACGTCTGTTTTGCGGGCGCCAGATGTTCACCACAGTCAATCCCCAGCAAGGGTCAAAATTAACCACCCTTCCAGGGCTCCAGGTCGGACCATCTCCAAAAGCGTGGTCAAAGTGATTCCCACCAGGAAACAACAAAAAGTAACGTCTGAACGGCAACCACCAGCCGGAATCAAGCAAAATGATTCCCAGCTGGGGACAAAGCATGCAGCGTCGCTGCCAGACAATGAGCAACAACATAGGCAGCGGATGGAGATTTAAAGGGCACGCAGCAGCAGGGGGACGTGGCGGGATGGAGCGAGGTGGAAGGGAGAGGAGAGCGGAGGGCGAGAGAGCAAGGGAGGAGGAGGAGGAGCAGGTGGAGGAGGCACAGGCGGAGGAGGTGGTCGTGCTGCATATGGAGGCGGTGGGGGGAGAGCAGCAGCAGCCGGGACAGGCTGCCCCGGTGCCTGCAACTGGCTCTGGGGACGAGGCACCCCGGAAACGGGTAAGGGGAGCAAGGGGGGGCAGCGGCCCAGGAGCACCAAGGGGGTGGGTGGGCCAGCAGGTGGGGGGAAAGGGGGAGGGACTCGGGGCCATGGCAACCCGGCAACCAACTTCCCCCCCCCTTACAACCCACAGACAAGGAAATGGGCCCGGGAGCCCGAGCCCCCGGAGGAGAGGGCCGGAGGGCATGTGGAGGAATATGACCAGGAGGAGGGGGAAGACCACGACCCGGAGGGCACCCACGGAAGAAGGCCGTACCACCAGTGGAGGCACAGGGAAACCCAGGACATCATTAGGATCTGGGGGACCCTGGAGCACCAGCTGGAGCTAGCCATGAACCAGCGCAACGAGCACGTCTACAAGGAGATTGTGTGGACCATGGAGGTGGCGGGGCACCACAGGACAGTGGCACAGTGCCGATCAAAGGCCAAGGAGCTCAAGAGGGGGTAAAAGGCCATAAAGGATAACAACTGGCAGTCCGGACACGGAGCCCGGACCGCCCCCTACTATGATGCCCTGGACCGCATCCTCCATATGAAGGGCTCCATAGTCGCCCCACGCCTCGTGGGGAGCACCATGGTCCAGGGCAGGGAACGGGCCGAGGTACCCCCTCCCCTCACCGCCCCCATTGAAGGCACCAGCTCCAGGAGCCCCACCCTCCAAGAGGAATGCCCCGGGACCTCGGGGACCAGCAGGCCCCCCTCGCACACCAGCCCCAAGAGCCCTCAGCCGATGTCCGTAATGGGTGGATCCGAGGCTGGCACACTGGTCACCTTCAGCCAGTGGACGCAGGGTGACCTCAGCAACACTGAGGGGCTGGCCTCGGAGGGCTCCAAGACTGACATAGAGGGTGAGCAAGCGGGTGGGATGGGACAGGGACCGGGGAGGAAGGCTCAAGGGGGGAAAGGGGGCACACAGGCCATGGGGCCTCCCTCAGCAACCCCCCCAACACCCTGGACTGTGGAACCAGGGCCCGGGGGCCGCCGGGAGACACGGTTGTCCCACCTCACCCACCCCTCCCCATTCCCACACAGGTCACGGCACGCCCCGGCACCTGCGACAGCCTAGCGAGGGAGATGGAGGCGAGCAGCCCCAGGAGCAGCCGGAGGGCCCAGGTGAGGCAACATGACGTGGGGGGGAGGGGGCAGGGGCATAGCTAGGTTGGAATGGGCCCAGGGACAAGAAATGGACTTTGGCCCCCCCGCCCATCACCATAGACTCCCCTGTCCCGCTCCCCTCCCCTCAATGTCCTTATTGTATAAAACAGTCAACTAATGTACTGAAATTAAATGTTATTTATTAAATAAAATTAGTGTATAGATGAGGGATTTTCCATTATGACCTGTTGGTTTCTCCC
>QEPC01005573.1:674823-694562 GCA_003113815.1 Sphenodon punctatus | reverse complement strand
GGGGGGGGGTGATTTTTAATCCCCCACCTGTTGATTTATTTTTGTATACCACCAGCTTTATTATATGTTTTATGGTTGTATTTTAAATGTTTTAAAAATGTTTTTATTGTTGTAAACCGCCCCGAGCTGCTGTGCAGGATGGGGCGGTATATAAATCCAATAAATGAAATGAAATGAAATGAAATGCTGCACCTTTGCAGAAAATATAAGAACCTAAGTGCCATACTATGTCAGACCAATGGTCCATTCTGCCCAGCATCCGGTCTCTGGTAATGGCCACTCTTGGTTGCTTTGGGAAAGTATCCAACAGGTCATAATGGAGTGATCCATTACCTGCTGTTCACTCACAGCTCCTGACAGTCAAGAGGTTGCATACCCTGACCTACTTGACTAACAGTCATTTATGGACCTTATGATGGGACTAGGGGGTCTTTCCACTGTCCCCCCCCCCCAACAAAACTGGCTGTGACTCAGTTTCCCCACTTAGTCTCCACTGGCCACAGCTCTCTCAAGAACTGTCCCAGTCTGTAAAGGGGTAACTAGTTGCCACCCATGTTGCTGGAGGTTCCCAGTCCCAGAAATTGTATTAAGATTCACCCAAGTATCTAACCTGAGATATCCCCTCATCTGCGTTACCCAATGTACATATCACACAAGCACACCAATGCTCAGTTAAAATAATTATTTATAAATTCAGATTAATCACAAGACAAAACTGATTTAAGAGTTCAAGTCTAACAAAAGGATTTAACGAGTAACAATGCTAGATTCACTAGAAATCCCCTAACTAACATCTTACTCTACTCAAATGTCCATGTTAGACAGTTAGATGTCTGTAGCTGGGCCATCTTCTCCTTGATCTCTGATGATGCTTTTCAATCCATGTGTTGGCTGGTTCTGGTCCAACAGTTGTGTGTGTCTTTTGGCTTCTCTTTGACATCTTAAATACTTTATAGAAGGTTCCCAGAAGATTATCCCTCCTATTTCTGGGCCATTTGCTCAGCCACTTGCATACAAGACAGGATGGGAGTGGGAACTTCTGTCAGCCGAAATCACGTCAGAAGACTCATGTGAAATTCCACTTGCGTGCATAGGGTTTTTCACACAATTAGCCCATTTTGCTGTGATTTCATTTATGAGGATCTGTCTCCTATCACTGAAGTCATGCCAGAAATGGGCTAAACGCCACTGCACACAAACGGAACTTTACATGATCCCCCTGACGTGATTTCAGCTCAAAGCAGTTCCTCTTCCTCCACCCCCATCTCATGTGCAAGCAGCCTCTGTCTCTGGAAGCTACTGGTAAATTCAAGTACCCTCCAGTAACACTTAATCACAGCAGTTTGGAGTTAGAACTTTTAACATTATTCAACCATGTCAAAGGCGAGTGGTCATTGTATACTGTACATTTCCTATTGTACAAGTATAGTTTTAATTTCTTCATAGCCCAAAGGATGGCTAAGCTAAGCATTAGCTAGGCTATTCTCCCTTGGGAGCAACTTCTTGCTGAGGTATGCAGCGGGATGTCTATGCCCATCCTCCCCTTGTTGCACAAGGGCAGCCTCAAGCCCAGTGTGTGAAGCATCAGTCCATCCCTCAGATTCCTTATCAAAATCAGGATGCATCAGTACGCGTGCATGGGATAATGCTGTCTTCAATGTTTTGAACATTGGCATGCCTGAGACCCCTGCAATTTGCCAGGCAGGCTCTTTGTACATAGATCTGTGATGGGCGACACAATGGAACCAAACCGTTTTACAAATCAACAGTAGTAATTAGCTAGGCCTATATAACATTGTACCAACTTGTTTCTTTGTCTTGGGGATGGGCACAGCTTCCCACTCCCTACCCGATGTCCTAGGTATGCACCCTGGGTCATCGCATAGCTTACATTTAGTTACTTTAACAGTGAGTCCAGCTTCTTGGAATCTGGTTAAGACACAGCCCAACTTCTGCACATGTTCTTCCCATTAATCGTTGAATATGGCAAGGTCATCAATATAGGCCAAGGCAAAGTTTCTGTTGTCCTCTAATGCACAAGTCTCTGAAATGTGGCACCACTGTTTTTAGTCCAAATGGGAGAACGTTGAGTTCATATATACCTTTGTCAGTGATAAAGGCTCTGGGTCCAACCTTATTTGCTAGTACCCTTTGACTAAATCTAGAGTATTAGGAATTTAGCTTCTGCTATTTGATCGAGGACAACATCAGCCCTAGGTATGGGGTACGCATCTAAGAATGTTATTGCATTTAGCTTTCTATAGTCAACATAGAACCTTATTGTCCCATCTGGTTTAGGAACTAAAACAACTGGGTTTGCCTATGGACTACTGGAATGCTTGATAACCCCGAGTTGCAACATCTCATCTACTTCTCTGTAGGTCTGTAGTTCGACTTTGCCTGTAGTTCAGAAATGTCCTGTAGCAACAGGCTTATGGGTTCCCATGTCAATCTTACAAACTAACAAGTCAGTCCTCCCTGGCTTGCTAGAGAAAACTTGACTGTGTTCTCTGAGTACCACCATCATCTGTTCATTTTGAATTGCATTCAACTCTGTAGAAATGCTAATTTTTCCAAGGGGAGTGTCAGAGTTGCTTTCCTTTAAAAATCCATCAGAAGCTCAGCTGGCCCATCCCATCTGTCACATAACACACCATGTTAACTACAGGCTTCCGTCTGTGATAAGTTTTAATCATATTAAAATGAAATTCTTGTGCCTCTGCTTCTGTTCTAGAGTCTGGCTTGTTTACCAAGTAGGTAACAGCATTTTTGTGCTCTAATATCTGGTAAGGACCTTGCCATGAGGCCTGTCCGCCAAGCTGATTCAAAGGTCTCATGACCAGAACTCAATCTCCTGTCTGATGCATTCTGTCTTTAGCCTGCTTTGTTCTTGTGCCTCCTGGATGTCAGCTTTAGGATGTTCAGAGGCACAGGTGTCTGCCTGCCTGTTTATTAGGCGTTTGTCCGCGCCAGCCATGTGGCTACCACGCACCAGACACGCAACCCCCTACTCATGATGGGGTCCCAGAGCATGCAGAGCCCACTGTGTGAATGAATGTGGGCTAACATGCACCCACGTGTCTGCATCCCGTCAATTAAGTTGCGTGCAGTCTTCGCATGTACAGGTGTGCCAGCACCATAGAGTCATGGGTGAAGAGCCTAGAGTGTTCCAAGAAGCGACCACTTCTGATCCCTCTCTCCACTCGCTCCCACTGACACACACGTAACATCCACCTTAAAAACCTACCATGTCATTGTCGCTGAACCCCGGAAGAAGACAGGTGGACAAGGAATGGGATTAAGCAGGCTGCACTCTTTATTAGCTTGATGATAAAAACCATGTGATATTTAAAGGGGGAGGGACATTATCCTCCCCCCCCCAATGAATCAGTTCAAATATCTTCCTCCAAAGGGGGGGTCATGACAAAGAGCCCTCTCCCACGATTTGCAGGGAGAGGGGCATTGTCACCAAAACCCCAGAAGAAGACAGGTGGACAAGGAATGGGACTAAGCAGGCAGCACGCTTTATTAACTTGATAAAAATAATGTCATATGAAAAAAAGCGGGCAGCCCCCGCCCCGATGGATCCGGTCAAATATTTCCTAGCCAGTTACCTAGTCAGGTGCCAGCTCCCATGGCCTGGTTTGTTCATACCTAAGTAGCCCGCCTCCCCCTGTTGCAAGCCCCCCCTTCCATCCCAAGACACCCACCTTGGGTAAGGGGGGTGGGTCTGGGGGCATCTCCCTGCAGAGATCTGCCAAGCAACGATGGGGGGGGGGCACCACTTTTGCCAGCCCACACCTAACCGGTTTAAGACTTGGGATGCTCCCCTACCTCCCCAGAATGGGAGCAGGCTTTTCAGCCGCTTAAAACTGAAATACCCTGCCCCTTGTCTCTGCTCCTTTAAAGAGGTGGCCCAATACCCATTTTTATACTAACACTGAACCCCTAACCTAGGACCGGACCCCTGCCACCAGAACTACCGACTTTGCTTGGTTGGTTCCCCGCACACCCCAAGTTAGCGTAACACCTTAACCAACTCGGCCTTCAAAACCCCCAATTACAGATCGGTTCCCCAGTCAGACAGATGGACACCGTCAATCCAGTAACGGTCTGGCTGATCATGATGAATCTGATGATGGGTAATGCAGTCCCAAACATTAGCGACCATCCATTTTCTTTCTTTCTTTCTTTCTTTCTTTCTTTCTTTCTTTCTTTCTTTCTTTCTTTCTTTCTTTCTTCAAACATTTCAACAACCAACAACTCAGATACAATCAAGGTTCACTGGTCACTAGTTAGAAATCCTGTACATATTGCCTGTGGATGAACAAGACCCTCTGATTATATTGTCTGCAAATTAACAGTATGACTCTGATATTGAAAGTTTATATTTTCCATTAAAATAGTTCAGCATGGATTCCATGTGATATAAAAGTCCTCCATGTGTCGTAGATTCCAGCCGCAATTCTCTCCATGAAGAGGACAAACCAAAGTCTTTGAATCCATTCGGTTATGGAGGGACCGGCAGATGACTTCTGTGTTTTGGCAATAGTGTGGATAGCTGTAGATTAGATTAGATTTTATTACAGCACTAGCTTTCGCCATGGCCAAAGTCGACATAACAGAAAGGACATCATACAATAAGGTAATTAGTTCACAGATAGGTGGGGTTTTGCAACCAACTTGCAACCAAATTCCAACATCACAATGAAACATTTGTAAACTTACAAACTATAATACTGTCAGTGGGGGGGGAAGGGGATGGGGTACCTGAGGGAGCCGGAATTTAAGGGAACTTCCACACAAGTGGCGTGAAGCACGGGCTGCCCTGTCCCAACCCTCGGCAGGTGATAGGGATGTAAGATGCCTGTCAGGATAGTGAGTGGGCCTTTGATCCTACACAAGGATCAGGCCCCTATCATCATAGGGCACCAAGGAATAGGTACTGGGGCACCCTGCCCACTGTTCAACCACTGTATCCACAGATTCACCCTGGGAGGGGGAAGGGGCTGTGCACAGTTATTAGTGAGGACAGGAGGTTAAGGCACCCAGGTATGACAAGAGGGCAACTACTACCATGCACTCACAAAAGGGGGAAGGAACAGGAGAGGGGAAGGGAAAAGGGCACACGCACTCACTCAACCGTTCTACAGAGGACACCGAGGCCAGACTCACCACACTCGCGCAGGCACACAGACTCCAACAGCACTCAAGGGGATGCGGGAAGGAAGGGAGGCTCAGAATCAAGATGGGTCAACAATCTCCAACAATAGCTTTCGCTCCAGGGGCCAGCCTCAGATCACCGGCGCCACTTGTTCTGCGGTGCCGGCATTTATGCTGCAGGCCACGTCCCCCCTTGCGTGCCTGAAGCCATTGTTAACGTCTCACTGGTGCAGGCCCCGCCCCGGAACGCTGCGTGGCTGGTGGAGGCTGTTCCCATGATGTGGAGGGCAAGGGGAAATCCCCTGATGATGTGCCGGAGAGCGGCGCTTCTGGCCGCGTGTTGTCAGGCGATGTCGGGGGTAATTGTGGGGTGCGATCAGCCTGAGCGCGACTGCGGGGGGTGCGGGCCTTCCCATAATGCCTGGTTCTTACAGTACCCCCCTGCGAACCCTCCTGCCAAGGCACCATCGGGGACCAGGCTTTTCTGGGTGTCCTTTATGGAAAAGCCGGACAAGGCGGGGGGCAGAGACACGGACGGATGGCTCCCATGAATGTTCTTCCAGGCCGAACCCGGCCCAGTCAATCAGGTAATGAAGATGTCCATAACGGAGCTTAGAATCTAGGATGGTGCGTACCTCATACTCCTGTGTTCCCGGTGGGTCGCAGTCAGAAGGAGCAAGGGGTGTCTCTGCAGAGTCAGGTGGAGGTGCTCATTTAAGCAATAACACGGGGAAGGTCGGGTGAATGCGTAGATGTGGCGGTAGGGTAACCTGAAAGGTGACCTCGTTAAGTTGTTGTTCAATAGGGTACGGTCCAAAGTACTGGTTGCCCAGCTTTTTTGAGAGTCGTAGAGATGGGTAGCGCTGGCGAGCTATCCAGACGTAATCTCCTGGTTGTAGGGGTGGAGCAGCCTGGCGATGCTTATCCACCTGTTGTTTGTAACATTGCCGCGATTGCACAAGAGTGTTCTTAGCTATGTTGTGGATATGACGGATATGCTTCACTAGCCTGCCTGCTGCTGGAACTTGCGTTGCCGGGACATTTGTGAGGCCTATTTGCGGGTGAAAACCATAGTTCACAAAAAAAGGCAAGTTCCCTAGCGAAGCGTTCGGGGCATTGTTATGGGTGAATTCCGCTAATGGGAGCCATGTATACCAGTTGTCTTGGAGAAAGTTGATATAGCAGCATAAATACTGTTCGAAGTCCTGATTTATGTGTTCTACTTGCCCATTTGCTTGGGGGTGGTAGGCCGTGGTAAGTTTGACTTGGATGTGGAGGGCAGTAAACAAGGCCTTCCAAAAGTGAGAGGTAAACTGAGATCCTTTATCGCTTATCACTTCCAGTGGCCACCCATGGAGCTTGACCTCATGTCAAATAAATAAGAGCACGGTTCGATAGGCCGTAGGCAGTTCTTTGCATGCAATGAAATGGGCCATTTTGGTGAAGTGGTCTGTGACCACACAGACAACAGTGTATCCTCGGGAAGGAGGAAGATCTACTATAAAGTCAATTCCCACTCGTTGCCAAGGCCCTTGAGGAGGTTCGGCCAGTTGCAACAACCCTGCTTGAACTTGCAACTATTACCAGTTGCAAACCCCGGAATGCTGTGTGGCCGGCGGAGGCTGTTCCTGTGGCGTGGAGGGCAAGGGGGAATCCCCTGCTGATGTGCCGGAGTGTCCGGAGAGCGGCGCTTCCGGCTGCATGTTGTCAGGCGATGTTGGGGGTAATTGCGGGGTGCGATCAACCTGAGCACGGCTGCGGGGGGTGCGGACCTTCCCATAACGCCTAGTCCTTACAAATACAAAACAAATACAGACTGATAAAACCATAATAAAAAACAGCAATAAGTATCACAAAATCTAATGGAGAACAGACTCAAATCCTTTTGGCACTGCCTCCTGTCTCAGTCTTGCAGCTAATAATACAAATAGTGCTACTGATCTCATCTCCTTCTGCACAGTTGTAGCCAGTAGTAGTCTAATTTTATGACCTACTGTGAGGAATTCTTTGCCTTCCCCAAAACGGTTCTATCCAAGATTGCCTTATATTTGCGTATAGGGGACATTTAAATAGAACATGGGGCAAGTCTTACACCTCCTGGGATGCACATGGGCAAATTCGATTATCATAGGGTTGATTAAAATACCGACCAAGGAGGACTGCGGAGTTATATGATTGAAAATGCAGTGAAACAGAACTCCTTCGCAAGGCTGAGTCATTTATCTTGTCTAAATACATCTCGAATTTATGTGCTGCCTTCCAGGCAACAACTACCGCCATATCGTTTTGCCTAGCTATGTCAATTACTCTAGTAGACACTAAAAGCTTTTGTTGGAGTACGTTTTCCCCCCATAGACAGGAAGATGACAGACCCATTCCCCTCAGGGTAGACAAAACTTGGGATAGCCAAGGGTAATGTAGTGATCCATCATATTCTAATTCTTCCACCAAACATTGGGTAGTTAGAGCATCACTGCCCTGATTACAGAGTTTAATCCAATACCCAATGCAAATTAACGTGGCAGCGCATGCAGTTGGTAACATGCCCATCTCTGCCCTCAGTATCGCTCCAGGAATACCCTGGGGCACCCTCAACAGTCCCCTGAGGAATTTATTTTGAATGACCTCAAGGGCCTCAAATCCACTCAGTGGGACAATTTCAGCACCATAAGTCATCAGAGTCAAAACCTTGACTTCCAAAATACTAGAAATGTTAACAAACTTAGACCTTGCTACCAACCTTAAGATCCCTTTGTATGCAGCTGTAGCTTTAAGTGCTATTTGCTTCCTATGCCTTTCCCACAGCCCATTACTGCTGAAAATCACGCCAACATAGACAAAGGTATTAACTTGTGGGAACTCGTTGCTTTTATATTCCAGATCCGTGGTTGCGATCTTTTCTCCATGACCATAATCTGCAATTTCTTAAAGTTAATAATGAGTTCATTCTCAGTACAATAGACCAGCAAGTTCTCTAACTGATGTCGTAAACCCCTCCTGGTCTGAGACATTAGTACAATGTCGTCTGCATATAATAACACCGCAACAGCCCGATCTTTTATCTTAGGGGGGCCGTGCTCCTTATTCAATAGTTTCTTAACAAAGTCACTCAGATAAATGTTAAATAGTAAGGGCGTCAAAACACAGTCTTGTCTGACGCCTCGTGTAACCGGTATGGGGTGAGATAAATTCCCCTGAGCCCCTAGCCTTATCTTTGTTGTATTATCTGTGTGAAGATCTTCATTTATCCCTAAGTATCGCATTTTCCGCCACAGTTTCACTCTTGGTACTGAGTCAAAGGCTTTCTTAAAGTCAATAAATGCCAGGAATAATTTCCCGGCTCTTATCTTAGTGTATTTAAAAATCATATTGGACAGTATAAAGCAGTTATCCCTTGTGGAGCTGCCTCTACAGAAACCAAATTGCTCCTCCGGGATTAGTCCTTGGTTCGAGGCCCAGTTCTCTAAGTGCCTGAGAAGTATCTTGGCATATAGTTTCCCCACTACAGGGAGCAGACTTATGGATCTATAACACCCTGGGTCTCTTGGATCCCCTTTCTTGAATATCGGTGTAATAATACTGGAACCCCAGTTACGGGGGACCTTCCTTGTTCTGTTAACTAAAGTGAAGTAATTTGCTAGAAGCGGGGACCACCATTCAGGACTGACCTGCAAAGCTTCAGAGATTATGTAGTCGTGACCAGGGGCCTTATTTCATTTTAAAGCTGTAATCATCTCTGAAACCTTGGTCTCTCCTACCTGTGGGTCAAACCCCTTGCTTCTGAGTATTGCCAGAGGGCTAGAGGGATCTGGTGGTCCAATTCCAATGTCTTGTTCCTCTTTACTGTACAACTCTTTTTAAAAAAACTGTCCAAGTTTCCTCATCTATTGGGGTTATTGTCACAGCTGATTTGGGATTTAATTCACGATTTATTATACTCCAAAATGCCCCTGAATCTTTATGGGATGCGGCCAATGCAAGCCTGGTCCACACAAGGTCTATATAGTGCGCCTTCTTTGTTTTAACTAATTTAATTATTATTTATTAGCGTAACGAAGTTATTGCTGGCTGAAGCCCCAAAAATACAAGCATCATCTTAAAACATACAAACATACAACAAAAATCATAACACACAAGACAGCATAATGAGCATTGAGACTCATATTGTCAGTACGCAGACAGATTAGTGACCGCAGTGAACCCCCTCCTGAACTAAGCCGACAAATCCGTGGGACTGGATATAAATTGAAAAGAAAAAAACTTCTCCCGGATCCGCATAGCCTGGCAAAGGAAACACCCCATGTTCCTGATAATCTGGGGTTTGGTATTCCTTAACAAATACTTCAAGGTGGCGACCTCGGACCATCCTGTTAGCTTATCCAAGGTAGCTGCCAATTATTTCCCCCAGGGACATCATAGAGATGGCAACTAATCACGATGTGCCCCATGGTCTCCACAGTCTGATTATCGAATGGTCACAGTCTCTCCAAGAAGGGTATTCCCTCTAAGCGCCCCTCATAAACCCGCGTGGGGAGAGCATTAACGCGTGCCATAAAGATCAATTGTTTCCCCCTGATAGACTGCTTAACTTCTAGATAGGGTGGCAAAACCTCGCCGTCCGGCATCCACGAGCAGTATGACCGCATATGGAGAGATTGGGAGATCTTGGCCACCTCATTTTGCCTCTCTATATCGGCAACCCTTTGGCTGATTTCTTTCCAGGCTGCCGCCTGGGATTTGCCCTCAAAATAGGTAACTGGTAGCCCTATTTGGGCCAAGTATCTTCTCGCCCAAATTTGCCATGGACTCACAAAGGTGTCCTCCCTGATGTTCTGAAGGAGGACCAGGCTTTGCTCCCACCTCATCTTGCACCAAAATTTAAGTGCTCTTAGTACTGCGGCGGTATGCCAACTATGCTGCCCTAGTTCTATCCTGAGTGCGGCAAATGGAGTACCTCTTGGACTGGCCAGTTGTTTTAATTAAGATTTTATATTTTCGCCTTCCTATCAAATATTTACTTCTGGACGTGTCCGAATAAGTTTTAAGCCAGTTGGTTTTAGCCCGAGAGAGGTCAGCTTTAGCAGCCCTACATTCCTTATCATACCATTTACTCACTGTAGGGCTTGTATCCCCCACCTTGCGGGACAGTACATTGAAATCTAATATGGATGTTATAATAGAAAAGTGTCTATCCAAAGTATCAAAATTCTCATCCTCCCTCATCCTCCCTATCCCTCATTCTCACTATCTGGTCTCTTAAATAACAGAACTCTTGCCCCCATAGCAGGACCAGTACTTCTAAGTAAGTAAAATCTTTATTGTATATAACCAAATAGGTTGTTACAACTTATAAATCATATAAAAACAAGTAAATCAACAATTCGGAGTACTTAATGAACTCATTCAGCACATTTACTATATTCCTATAAAACAGCCAGATAACATAAGAACTTACACATAGATAAAGGAGCATCTCTAATACTCCATAAAATAATACAGGATTACTCTAAAAAGTGAGTAACCCCACCATAATGAATCATTCAGCTACAGTGGGTTCAGAGAGCTGACTCCACTCAGGAAACTCTACTCTCCCGATCTACTGCCAAAAGGAACATTGCCACTGATTTAATTGTTGACACGTCCGTAGATGCTAACAAAAGTTCATAGGTTTCCTCTGGAGCCAATATTCCAGGGGATACTACAGAGCTCAGCCACAGTTCCCTAAGAATGACATATTACGGGCACTGAAATAGTACATGGGGAAGAGTCTCTATCATGTTCGGACGCTTCCTACACATTCTTTCCTCCTTTGGAACTTGCTCTCTTCTCCCCCTAACCTCCACTGTCTCAAACAGATTAAAGCGAAACAACATCGCCATTCTCTTCACCCCTGGATCCTGAAACTGATGTAGGGGACCAGTACTTCAGTCGTCTGTGAGGTAGATAGCTGTAAGTATCAACATTTTACAGGCTGAGCTTCTTGTGTTCTTTTCTATTTCCTTTGGCCGTATTCCCAACAGCGCTAGTTTTGGATCAAAGGGTACAGACAAGCCAGTGCCAGCCTCCATCTTGGCCCAGATCTGTTTCCAAAAATTCTGCACCTTGAGGCACTCCCACCAGCAATGGAGATATGTCCCAGACATTCCACAATCTCACCAACATTCTGGATTGTAAGACTTGTTAGAGTGTGCATTTTTTTTCTGGTGTTAGTTTTACTTTGGGTTCTCTCACCATTATTGACCCCTGCACATTTGCTTGTGTGCAGCGAGATTTGGGACATATTTTTCTTTGTTATAATTACATTTAGCTCATCTCCCCATTTCAACAGATACCCTGCATCTGGGAGATGTATGATTTCTTTTAGTATTCTATATAGTTTTGTTATCATTTTTCAATTTGGGCCATAATTAAATAAGATTAATTCCATCTTGTTTGACTTCCTAATGAAATGTATTTTGTTTGTGGGATGATTAAAATAACTGCGACCATTCATATTCTGATCTCTCTGATCTCTGGGCCTTCCACCTCGCCCTGCCCACCTTCCTGAACCAAAGTGCATTGGTCCAGATCTGCCGTGGGAGTATGTTGGTCCAAAGGAACAAGGTCCCTGGGAACATCAAGGTCACATTTCACCATTGTGGAAGTAAAGTCTAGTAGGCCTTAAACTTAACTTTGGTCAAGAAGGAAGTACATCACAAACAGGTGAGAGCAATATGCTGAGTTAAGAAAAATCCTTGAACTGACTCTCGCTGACAGACCACAAAATGCTTTCTCCTATAAATCTTTTCTTTTCTTCTTTGAATAACTGATAAGAAAGTGAAACAATTCAGGCCTTCGCAGAGTGCTATAAATATGCCAAACTATTGTAACCAACAGAGATTTTTTTTCTTTTCCAACTAGTCAGAGGCAATCTCTGCTAGTGAAAAGTCTCTCCTTGCAATTGCTTGATAATAAAGTGTTCTCTGACAGACAAACTCCTAAACAGACTGAAGACTTGTTTTCTTCCACACCATCATGATCATGGTTAGTTCCACCCCCTTGGATCGTGGCAGGTTGTTTTCCCCGAAATGTATGACGATCACACGCGGGTGCAGAAGATGCGACTTGCCTCCAGCGTAGGCAGGAGCTGCTCCCATAACATGCCGTGTTACAGAATTAGCTCAAGCCGAGCTAGTTCTGGCCCTCTTGGCGGTCCAGTGAACAATACTATGTCCCCCTATCCATACAATCCTCCTGGGATGGTTGCCTTGGGGGCAAGTGACTAGGATGTTAAGAAGGAAAGATGATGTTAAATAGGCCAACAGAGATCAGTGCCACACAGCAAATGCCCTGCGGGGTCACAGACGGGGGCGGGAGCAGGAGCTTAAATTAGGCACCGAGAGGGTTCCCACTCAGGGGACCTCCCCCTCGGTGCTGAACCCGCTGGCAAGGTGATTGGCCCCATACCTATGCTGTGCAAATATGGCAGGGGCCTGCCTTGCATGCCCCGCCCCTGTCTCTTCCTCCAAAGGAGGGATCGTGACAAAGAGCCCTCTCCCGCGATTTGCAGGGAGAGGGGCATTTTCAAATATGTCTTCTCCCAGCTCTTTAGGGCTGGCAATATGTGCCCGATGCTTTCTCTTTCTGAGCCATTGCATTCTCTATAACAGCTTGCGGAGGATTACTATCACCTGGGCTATGGCTTAAACCAACAACCAGGCAACAGCCAGCACCACTACCACCACCGTGCAATTCCAGCAATCACTCTTCACCTACCGATCCTCTGGCCAGTGCTGCATTCTCTGGACCGAGGAAGAGACTAAGGGCGTTTATAGATGATCCCGCTCACAAGTGGGATCGTTCAGTTGCGGGATCGAGCACCCGCCTTCCTCTTTACGCCGTGTCTGATGCTCAGAAGAGCATCAGACATGGCGTAGAGTATTTGTGCACATGTGCGCCCTTCTGCGCGTGCGCACTCGCCCAAAGAACCAGGAAGTGTGGCGTGAAGCCGGCACAGCGGCGATCCGCCTTTAAGGGGGCAGGATCGCCGGCCTGGCTTCACGCGGCACTGATCCGGCGTTAAAGCGCGCCGGTGGATCAGACGAGGGGCAACAATGGTGGCTGATAAAGGGATCAGCCGCCATTTCCGCCTCGTCTATAAACGCCCTAAGACCGTCACCGCTCTATGGGGTGAGGAAAGGGTCTAATATTCCCTGAAGTGCTACAGGAACGAGGCGGTGTTCCAAGGAATCTCAGTCCAAATGGCACAGCAAGTGTTGGGTACGTGCTGCAATCCAGGATGACCTGGGGAAATGAACGTACGGATGTGCAGGAGGGAACATTTTAATTTTTGTTTTCATTTTGTTTACGTTTGATTTTTTTTCTGTTTCATTTTTCATTTCATTTTTATTTTGTTATTCATTTATGTTTAAAATTTCATTTTCCATTCATTTCAAGGCCTGGGCATTACTTGCATGGTTTCTTGGCTTTAGGGACTGGGGAACTGGAGAGCAGTCTAACACCCACATGGGGGCAACAGTGGAGCACTGGAAGGGAGGGAAAATCAGTAAAAGCAGCTGCAGCGCGCTACTCCCCCAGCACCCCTGCCAGTGATAAAGAGCAGCAGGCTCTGGAGTGTGGGTGGGGGGTTGAAACAGAGAAGGAGCAGAATCTGGTGAAGATAGGAGCAGTCAGAGCTATGGCTTTCACAGTGCCATCCCCACCAGTGCCCCTGGTTGGTAACTCCAAGTTCTCGAAGCACCAAACAAAGCCCTATCACAGGAATTCTCCATGTGTGTCAAATGCTGCATGATGTCTTAGCGATCCCAATTGGCCAGCAGAGATGCCAATCATGCTCCCCCCCTCCCCCCGGCTTGAATTAATACGCTATTTGTTTTGCCCAATGCAGCTTCACTGCAGGCACCATCAGGGGAAACATAAATAAAATTTAAACAAAATTTCATTGCTTTTTTAAAAATTCTGTTTATGTTTTCTGTTTACTTTAAATAAAACTAAAAAATGTTATTTGAGTTAAGCAGAAAATATAAACAAAATGCACACCTCTAAATGCACGTTTGAGATTGGCACATTGGGCTTTTAAGGCAGGCTTTACACGCGTCAGTAAGAGCAGGGCTAGAAGTGGTTGTTCCTCAGAACACTCTAGACTCTTTGCCCACAACGTGTTGAATGGCAGGGGTTTTCCCCCTGCACCACCTCCTAGACTGCCTGTCAGTGGGTGCCTCATTGTATTTGTTAGGGCTTCCCCCTCCACTGCCCCTCTCCGACTGATTCCACAAGCTCTCACCTCACCACACCACCTGAGCCCTATTATCACTAGCATCTGGGCCCAGCTGAGGTACCAGTAACTACTAAGCTGTTCTCATTGGTCCTGGGGACACCTAGCTGGCTTTAAAAGCCAGACCATGCTTTGAGCTTTTCAGAGCAGTTTGATGCCTCTAGTTGGCTATGTAGCCTATGTTGCTTTGGCTCTCTGCTGCAACCCTCAGCCCAGTTTTCTTAGCCCAGCCCAGCCCCGCCCCTACCTGTGCATCTGCTCCCTCTCTTCTCCCCCCTGCATGGACTCTAGACCTGCCTGGTTCCCTCTTGAATTACACTCATCCTGGACTGAAATATTGGCTGACCCTTGCCTTGGACCTGGCTATGCCCAGTGCCTTCTCTCTCTGCCAACAATGTCTGTACCCATACAGAGTTCCTAGCTGGTCCTGGCAATGCTGCTGACCTGATCCTGTGGTGACTTACCTTCATGGGTCCAATCCTGAAACAACTCCCCATGGTTGACCTGACCCTGTGAGAACACCAGTTGCAGGCCCTACCCTGCAAGGACTCCCTCCCTAAGGAGGTAGCTCAGAACGGACTTACCATGAAAGCCACCCACGTCCCCGCTGCCCCCAATAGTGACTTTGTGGTGCTGACAGACTTGTATGTGTGGAGGTGGCACATAATTGATGGGATGTGAACATGTGGGCACACGTTAGCCTGCATTTGCCCACACAGCAGCCACCACATGCTCTGTGACCCTGCCATGGGTGGGAGCTACATGTCCAGTCATGGTGGGTGGTGACCATGTGGCCGGTGGGGGTGCACACCTAATAAACAGGCAGGTGGACACTCACCTGGTGTGGGCTACTGTCTTGTTTTTTAACACCCTAAGTCTGTAGCATGATTAAGTATGTTCTGTCCAGATGGCTTGGATTCAGATCCAAGTTTCATAGCTCTAAACCAACTTTAATTGTATCTTGTCTTAAATTAATTGGAAGATGGAATCTATCCTGCTAATTATTGATGTGAATAACTTTTTGTTTTTATGTCTCTGATGTTATAGAACAGTCTTTAGCAGCATAAAAACATACTAAATAGTCCCAGTGCATGCTTAGTGAATGAGGTCAAGATAATCTCTTTATTTTTCCCTTGTGCCTGCCCTTATCTAGTGTTGTCTTGCTGTGGTATTGTCCTGTTCCTCTTAGTGTGTTCCTGTCCTGTTCCAATGCTCCACCAGCCCTGAATGTTACCCTCCTGTAGCTTGTCTGATTCCCTTCATTCCTAGTGGCTTCCTGTATCCCTCCGTGTCAGTGTGGTGTTTTGTCCATTTATTGTGTGCCTTCCTTGATGCTCGTGGTAGCCCTGAGTGTTGCCCCTCTGTCATGAGTCCCGCTATACACTGATTCTTCCTCCAATCCTCAATATAATAATATAGAGAGTGTTGTCTTCCTGTGATCTGCCTTGTTGCTTTGTGTTTCTGGTACCTCTGATCCTGCTTGTACCTGTCTGTATTGTGCCTTTGTGTCCTATCGTCCTAGATCCTTGTGCCTGTGTGTCCTATGGTCCTAGATCCTCTCACTAATTCTGGCTTGTTGTGTGGCTGTCTTCTTCCTTGTGTATGGGTGTCTCCCTAATGTCTGGTTAGCTGCAACCTCCTTAGTATTGTGTCTTCTATTACTGGTGATGGTGTTCCTGTCTTGGATGAATTCTCCTTGTTGTGTCTTCCGTTGGCTCTCTTTATTAACCCTATTCTCCTCTCCTGTTTGCAGGAAGATACTAACCACTTTCACACCTGCAAAGGGTCAGTAGAAGGTCAGGAGAGGGGACACACATACAAATCAGACACATTTTTGATCAGGTGTGAATGCCCTGGGCGTGATTTAAGCTTGTATGCGTATTTACAAAGGCGATTGACAGAACTGCAAAATCCAGTGCTTTTCTTAAGCAAGCAGCAGATCAAAATTAAACAATCCTAAGGCTGCCTTTAAAAATATACACATATATTCATGACCATTTATTAGACTCGGACTTGCCACAGATCAAATCTAATTTGCCACTGTAATGTAAATTAAATAGAGCCAGGAAGCTTTATGGCAATGATGACTCCCTCCAGCATCTAACATGATCTTATCCTCTGACTGCTGAAGAATTACAATGAAACATAAATATTTTCTTCTTGCATTACATCACCTCCTTCATTTCCCAAAATACAGAAATTTGTTTAATTCACAGAATGCTGCACTTTGTGGTGTCAAATATGGAAAGCAACATGTATTTCTGTTCTCCTACAGAGTACTTTGGAATGTCCTTATGGAATTTCCAACATTCCCACTTAACATTAAGATTCTGTCCTTACTGTAAACTTTAAACTAAGGATATGAAGACTCTTTACAAATGTTCAACAGCACCAATTGCCCTGTAAGGGTGTGTTCTCGCAAGCTGTTTTTACACAGCATTAGGGCAAGTACCTTCTAACTAACTTTAAGCTCATCTGTGTTCACATGAACTGGGGGGAGGGGGTGTATGAGAGAGATAATAAATGTGGGTACCTACCTGTCCAAAAAAATAGAGGTAAAGTGAGGAGGGAAGCATCAACTTGGAGCCTTTAAGTTCAATCTATGATTGAATTTAAGATCAATCTGTTGATCTACAAGCAGGCAATGCAGAGAACAAAGGGCAGGCATAATATGATTACAGCTGCCCAAACCAGTAAGCAGTCATGCTGCCGTATTCTGAATAAGCTGCAAGCAACGTAGAAGAGCAACACTGGAAGCCCATAGAAAAGTGAATTATGAAAATCAAGCTTCATGGTCACCAGGGCATCGGTCGCAGTGACAAGGTCAGCCTGGGATAAATATGGGCATAACATATGCAAATTGTGCAGCTGCAAAAAAAATATCTTTGAACCATATCCAATACCTGAGTTTTTACGGAAATAAAGGTAGTTGAAAACGACACCCAAGTTCCTTACCTCGCCCACCACCTCCATCTATGCTCCTTCAGCATGCATGGGTACTTTGACACTAAATTTAACAAGCATTTATTTTATAGTGCTGTCAAATATTTTATAGTACCCATCTGGAGATAGCTGTTTCCAACTTGGTTCACTTTCAGACATTCCCCCTCCCCCCCAAGCATATTCTGGCTGGGGGGGGGGATGCGCAGCCAGAATATGCGTGGGGATATGCTGGTCTGAAAGCCCCTCCCCCCCCGCCTGCATGGCTTTGCCAGCAGACACACGCAAGGATACAGAGCTCGACTTCTTGCTCTGCATCCCTGCGCATGTCCGCATGTTTTTTTTTTCAGACCAGCTGATCCCCACACATATCCTGGCTGCGTATCCCCTCCCCCCCAGCCAGAATATGCGCAGGGGGAGGGGGAATGTCTGACAGGTCTTGGTCTCTACAATGCAGAGGGCGTTCTCGGTAGTCCCTCCCCTGGGATGTTTGCTTATGTCTGGGCTTGAGTTCCTGTAGGAGGCAGCGTAAAGAAGTTCTGTTTACAAGGGCATTTGGCAATGGAACGAGGGAGGGAGTTGTGGGGATATGGGGGGGCTGAAGTGGAAAGGGATTTGGGGGATGGTGTGGGGTTGTGGGGTGTTTTTGTATTTTTTATTTTTGGTTGGTTTTGTGTGTGTGTTATATTTGTATTTTAATATTTTTGTATTGTAAACTGTTGTGAGCTGCCTTTGGAAGGAAGGCTGGGGTAATAAATTTGAATAAATAAAAATAAATGTGGTGTTAGGAGGCTTTCCACATCTTGCCTAGAGCCATGTACAGATGGAGAACAGAGATGAGAGTATTGTGCAAGGATGAAAAACAGATGTGGGAGTCTTCTGTAGATTTTAAAAGCACCTGAGTTTGGGTATGAGGAAACAACACATGAGAGAAAACAGAGCTGTGTAATTTGTACTGCAGACATTGATATTTGGTTTCTGAATTTGCTTGTTTAAATGGAAAACTGAATCTCTACTTCAGAATCTTGATTCAAGCTACAATACAGAAGTTATAATTATTTCTAAAGCACTAAAACCATGGGACTCTAAAAGAAGGACTAAAAACTGAAGATAAAAGGATCCAAGCTAGACAAGCAAAACATCTTAGACCAGTGAAAGGGTAAATGTATCCTTGAAAACTGATCAGTGAACCTATTTTCTAGGGTAGATAGATGAGAACTAAAGCTGGCAACAAAGTGAAAGGATCAGTAGGAAGTAGCAAGATTGCAGCATGGAGAGACTAACTGCAGTCTTTCAACAAATAATGTGTACTAGCAGCTGGTGTGCGCACAGATCTTATTGAAACGAATATCCATTTTCTATAGCCTCCCACTCTCCAACCAAGCAGCTCTTGGAGTGCTTCACAACATAAAACAAATATCAAATCAATTTAAAATAGAAATCCATTAAAAAGGGAGGAGAAACCACATTAAGGGGAGCCAACAGTGGAGCCTAAAAGCATCTGGAGAACAAGTACGGGTGCAGCTGGGGTGGATCCAATCCCTGCATGGCCTGTGGCAGGCAATCGCTGCCGCCACAGTTAAGGGCCGGCACGAAGAGCCGTGTAGATGGTCCGCCCCCCGTCAGGGAAGCCAGGTGAGTGAGCCGCTGTCTTCAGACTTTTTCCAAGGATGCAGCGCGTAGCAGCCAGCTGCTCACCACAGCCTGGCAGCAGCTGGCTGGTCACACAACACGCTACAGCGCATGCACGATGCACTGCATCATGTGGCCATGGCCCAGCTACCCAGACTGGGTTAAGGCTACCTAAGATGCGACAGTCTTCCCAGAGTGTCTCGTATGGCTGCACCCTAAGTCTTCAGGTCCTTTTTAAAGGTGAGAAGGGAGGAACCAAGGAGGACATCTGGAAGGTGCAAGTTCCACACTGGGGCCTGCCACAACGGGTGATTTCAGACATTATGCGGTCCTGATTCACCACAGTGAATTCCCGGTGGGGGTGAACAGATTAACCACCCCCCGTGGTCAAGGAAAGCCCCAAACAGACATGACAGGACCGGGATCACGGCAGGGAATTGGACCACCGGACCACGGCCCGGGGCAGCACAACAGACATTACACCAAGGTCGGGCCGGGCCGTGGTCAAAGCACCCAGAAGGCGCCGGGGCGGCTCATCCCGGCTGCTGTCATGTGCCCTTTAAATCTCCCTCCCCGGTCTGTGGGTATTTTCAAACGTTACGAGATCACAGTGAACCACGGTGAATACCCACCTGTGGTCACTGTGCCTCGAATGTCTGTTTGGCGGCCGCCTGATGTTCGCCACGGTCAATCTGCACAAGGGGTCAATTTGAACCACGCTTCCCGGGCT
>QEPC01005573.1:648048-668131 GCA_003113815.1 Sphenodon punctatus | reverse complement strand
GGGGGAATCTCCGGGACTTGGGGGGACCACTGGAACTTGGGGGAATCACGGGGACTTGGTGGCTACCACCGTGACTTGGGGGTGGGTAGGCTTCAGGCTTTGAGCCTGCGGGGGGAGCCCATTCCGGAGCCCGAGGGCTTCTACCCTCTGGCCCCAGGGCTATTCCCGGAGAACAAGGGGGTCGCCCCTCCCCGCCGGCCCGCTCACGGGAACTGGCGGGGGACATACTTAGGGGGGGGTGTGACACTTACCTTTACACAATGTGACTATGTTTTTGAAAATGCATTGGATTTTTATGATGGTGATGGAGACAAGGTGGTTTGAATGATCTTTTATTGGGCCAACTGCTGTTGGTGAAAATGAGCAAGCTTTTGGGCCACACAGGATCCTTCCTCAGGCATTTGGCATACCCAGTCAGAATATACAGACTGAGCAAATTTAGGGCAGGTATGATTTCTATGAGATAATCTTTGTGTATATGTTTGTTTTCATGGTTGGGTCTTGAATGTTGTACTTTGAAGGAAATAATTACAATGCATAAAGTAAAGCATAGGTGTAACTGCTTGCAGGATTGTGCTCTTAAGCATATAACGGTCTGAAGAGAGATCCTGCTAGAATATTAGGAATTGAAGTCATTGGAAAGGCTATTTGCCTTAGATTTATTACAGCCATGTCATTAACTTGACTAGATAGAGTCATTTTGAAATTCTTAACATCTGAATGCACCCCCCTTTTTAGCTGTTTACCTGTCATTAATAGAGACAAAGTAATCAATCAAACTTTATTAGTTGTAACCATAGCTCTTGGCCAAAGTAAAAAAGTTTATATATAAACAGTACATTTTAAAACAGGATGACCAAAACATGAGCAAACAGCTGTATGAGCTATATATATAAGCATGTATATTTTAAACAACAGATCCAATTAAACATTACATCATCACATCAAATTTGAACTAAAATCCTTTTAATCATGTACCAATTACACAATAAAAGAGTATCAACAAATATTTATCAGAAATACTAAATATTTGCAATTCATCTATATCTCTTCAATTCTCATCAGGCCAGTAGATCTATCATGACTTCTTATTTACCTTGGCTAAACTATTGTGTCTTTCTGTCATTAATGCATGCGCTAAGTTTGCCACAGTCCAGATAACATAATCCTGGACATTTGCCAGTGGAAAAGACAATTTTAATTGATTATCCCAGTGGACTTTACCCTCAATAAGGGGTTTAAGAAACTTCTGTCTTGAATTCGCTGTAAGGGAGCAACTAAATAGATAGTGTGGCAGATCTTCTATATAAGCAGGAGAACATAAACAGTGTCATAGGGTATTTTCAGACATTATGGGATCACAGTCACCCACCCTGAATCACAGTTGATTCAGGGTGGTGGCTGTGATCACGTGAACGTCTGTTTGAGCCCCGCCAGATGTTCATCACAGTGAATTCCTGGCGGGGTTCAAAGCTAACCACGATTCTGGAGGTGAGGCCGGCCTCACCTCCAGAATTGTGGTTAGCTGAACCACGATCAGGAATGGCGCGAGAGTAACATCTGTTACCTCACCCTGTTCTTGACCGTGGTCCAGACGGCGATACGGGAGTGGGCGGTGGAGTGCAGGGGGGGGGGCAGGGCTGAGCAGCCGCACATCATGCCATGCAGCCCCGCCCCCTCCCTGATTCCCCTCCGTGATCAGNTGCCGCGTGGCCCCGCCCCCTCCCAGATTCCCCGCCGGGATCCCCCCAGCACGTCTGATATGGCGTGATGGGGTGACCCTGGCGGGGAACGAATGGGTTGATTTTGGTACGGGGCCAACGGGCCCAGTAATGTCTGAAACCACCCTGTGTTGTTGCTGGTTGCCTGGCAGCGACGCGGCGCGCTTTGTTCCTGGCTGGGAATCATTGTCTTTGGTTCCGGCTGGTGGTTGCCGTTCAGACATTACTTTTGTTTGTTTCCCGTTGGGAATCTCTTTGACCACACTTTCGGAGATGGTCCGGGCCGGAGCTCCAGAAGCGTGGTTGATTTTGACCCCATGTGGGTATTGACTGTGGTGAACATCTGGCGGCTGTCGAACAGACATGCAGGGTGCTTTGGCTCCGCCGCGGAATTGACCGTGGTTCACTGTGGTTGAGCGGGATCTCATAATGTCTGAAATCACCCAACAAAGGCCTGATCACCCGACTTGAAGCGGGATCCCTAAACAGCATGTCATTCCTGGACTTAGACCACTTTCAGACATGACTCCCCCCGCCCCCCCGGTGCATATTCGGGCTGCAGGGGGTAATGCGCAGCCTGAACATGCACAGGGATTGGCCAGTCTGAAAGGCCCTGTGTGCGGCTTCGCCATCGGAGACGCGTGGGATGCAGAACAGGAAATCGAACTCTTCATCCCTGCACGTCTCTGCCAGCAAAGCTGTGGGGAGGGGGGGGGCGCTTTCAGACCGGCCAATCCCTGCACATATTCAGGCTGCACATTCCCCCCTGCAGCCCAAATATGGGGGAGGGAGGGCATGTATGAAAGTGGCCTTAGTGCATGTGCTGCCAGTTGATGTATGCATATCTGCAGGAAACTCATACTATACATTCCAAAGCAGTTACTGTGTTGAAATGCATTTAGAAAAATGATGGCGCCTGACTGAGCAAGTCTCTTCTGTCTTTCTTTTCATCTGTTTTTGGAGGATGAGACATTCTACTACAATGTAGAGAGGCTGGACCAGTTCCTGAAGAGACCTATTAGGAAGCTTACTGTGACCGGCCGGCGGGAGCAGGAGCGACCAACCTGGGGCAGCGAGGCGGGGAAGAAGATCCGGACCCGGAAGACGAGCAGGCGGCCGTGACGCTGACGGCAAGACGCCGGGGAGGTGGGGCCAACCCCACGCAGGGGGGCGGAGCCAAGCTCCGAGAGGGGAGGGCGCGGCCGAGGAGCCGGGAGGAAGCCGGCTACAAGAGGGCGGCGACCAGCCCAAGGGGAGAGAAGGGGTCGGCGGCAGCGGAGAGGGAGGCTCCGGATCCCTGGAGGTACACAGGGACCCCAGACGGGGGCGAGGGCCTGGGAGTGACCGCAGCCACCGAGGCTTGGGGGAAGGGAGCAGAGAGCGTGGCGCTGGACCCCTGGGGGTACTCGGGGACCCCAGATTGGGGCGAGGGCCTGTGAGTGGCCGTGGCTCTACGGGACTTGGGGGAATCTCCGGGACTTGGGGGGAACCACTGGAACTTGGGGGAATCTCCGGGACTTGGGGGAACCACTGGAACTTGGGGGAATCTCCGGGACTTGGGGGAACCACTGGGACTTGGGGGAATCACGGGGACTTGGTGGCTACCACCGTGACTTGGGGGTGGGTAGGCTTCAGGCTTTGAGCCTGCGGGGGGAGCCCATTCCGGAGCCCGAGGGCTTCTACCCTCTGGCCCCAGGGCTATTCCCGGAGAACAAGGGGGTCGCCCCTCCCCGCCGGCCCGCTCACGGGAACTGGCGGGGGACATACTTAGGGGGGGGTGTGACACTTACCTTTACACAATGTGACTATGTTTTTGAAAATGCATTGGATTTTTATGATGGTGATGGAGACAAGGTGGTTTGAATGATCTTTTATTGGGCCAACTGCTGTTGGTGAAAATGAGCAAGCTTTTGGGCCACACAGGATCCTTCCTCAGGCATTTGGCATACCCAGTCAGAATATACAGACTGAGCAAATTTAGGGCAGGTATGATTTCTATGAGATAATCTGTGTGTATATGTTTGTTTTCATGGTTGGGTCTTGAATGTAGTACTTTGAAGGAAATAATTACAATGCATAAAGTAAAGCATAGGTGTAACTGCTTGCAGGATTGTGCTCTTAAGCATATAACGGTCTGAAGAGAGATCCTGCTAGAATATTAGGAATTGAAGTCATTGGAAAGGCTATTTGCCTTAGATTTATTACAGCCATGTCATTAACTTGACTAGATAGAGTCATTTTGAAATTCTTAACATCTGAATGCACCCCCCTTTTTAGCTGTTTACCTGTCATTAATAGAGACAAAGTAATCAATCAAACTTTATTAGTTGTAACCATAGCTCTTGGCCAAAGTAAAAAAGTTTATATATAAACAGTACATTTTAAAACAGGATGACCAAAACATGAGCAAACAGCTGTATGAGCTATATATATAAGCATGTATATTTTAAACAACAGATCCAATTAAACATTACATCATCACATCAAATTTGAACTAAAATCCTTTTAATCATGTACCAATTACACAATAAAAGAGTATCAACAAATATTTATCAGAAATACTAAATATTTGCAATTCATCTATATCTCTTCAATTCTCATCAGGCCAGTAGATCTATCATGACTTCTTATTTACCTTGGCTAAACTATTGTGTCTTTCTGTCATTAATGCATGCGCTAAGTTTGCCACAGTCCAGATAACATAATCCTGGACATTTGCCAGTGGAAAAGACAATTTTAATTGATTATCCCAGTGGACTTTACCCTCAATAAGGGGTTTAAGAAACTTCTGTCTTGAATTCGCTGTAAGGGAGCAACTAAATAGATAGTGTGGCAGATCTTCTATATAAGCAGGAGAACATAAACAGTGTCATAGGGTATTTTCAGACATTATGGGATCACAGTCACCCACCCTGAATCACAGTTGATTCAGGGTGGTGGCTGTGATCACGTGAACGTCTGTTTGAGCCCCGCCAGATGTTCATCACAGTGAATTCCTGGCGGGGTTCAAAGCTAACCACGATTCTGGAGGTGAGGCCGGCCTCACCTCCAGAATTGTGGTTAGCTGAACCACGATCAGGAATGGCGCGAGAGTAACATCTGTTACCTCACCCAGTTCTTGACCGTGGTCCAGACGGCGATACGAGGGTGGGCGGTGGAGGGAGCAGGGGGGGGCAGGGCTGAGCAGCCGCACATCATGCCATGCAGCCCCGCCCCCTCCCTGATTCCCCTCCGTGATCAGGCCGGCACTTCTAAAGGTTGAGCATGGCAGGCCAAAAGGCTCGTCATGTCTGAAATTACCCATAGTTCGTATGGGATATTTTTATATCTCCCCTCTAATACAGTAGATGGCATCATCTGAAAATGCAGCAAAGTAAATGCTCTCCAGATTGTAAAGTTGCTCAGTACTTTTAGATATTGTTCTAACTGATGTTGATTTTTGAGCTTACTATACCATGGGGAAGTTTTAACCATTTCAATTGCAACTAAATCCTTTTGCATAAACATATTCCTTAAACGATTTGTCGTAATAGATTTAATTTTTGCTTTAGGCAAGCCAAACTGAAAAGTTAAAGAAAAACCAGCTTCATTCGCTATACATTCCAGGTTTTCCTTCCATGTGAATTTATTATCAGAATTAACAATTTCTAACCAACAAAGTTGGGGTAATCGCTGTTCCATCAGAGTTAATATTCTCAATCAATAGAAGATAAATCTTAACTGAGTTTCCATTTCTACCATCAGGATCTCAGTTTCTGTTCTTAACATACATGTAGAAGTACTTTTAGGTACACCCAGAACAGCTCTAAGAAGCTTATTTTGAAAACCATGTAGTTCTGTTTTGGCATAGCTACCCCATATCTTGGCTCCATAAAGAGCTTGTGGATACATCGTGTATTGTAATAATTTAAGTGCTGGGGTAAGAGCCTGCCACCAACTGATCTCCAAAACTTAATTATTACATTTACAGATTGCCACAGTTTTAACTTCAGCATATTTAAATGTACTTGCCAATTTCCTGTGTATGAAAATATAAGTCCTAGATATTTATATTACTTAACTTGCTCCAAGGTTACACCATCTAGTGACTATGTTTTTAGAATTCATCTTTTAGCAAAAACCATTACGAGTCTTGATTTTTCATAATTAATTTTTAAACAGTTTCTTTTACAATAAACTCCTAAAGCTGTTAGCAGCCTTCTCATTCCTACTTTTGTAGAGGATAACAACCCCTTATCATCAGCATACAATAGAATGGACAGTTTTATTTTATGTACTGATACTGGATGGAAAACATCGTCTTGTAATTCTGAAACTATAACATTTATAAATAAATTGGGGGGGAAACGGTGCCAAAACATACCTTTGTTTAATTCAATTTGTTGTAACAATTGTATCTGACAGATGACCTTCTGGGGTTAACCTAACCCTCACTGAGGTATTTCTGTACAAAGCTTGAACCAATAAAAAAGTCTCCTATCAATGTTCGATTTTTCTAGCTTATTCCATAATAAACCTCTATCAATTAGGTTGAAAGCTGACTTTAAATCCACAAAGGTAGCATAAAGTTTTCCTTTATTTAAATTGACATATTTAGCTATTAGATGTGACATGATGAAACAGTGATCAAGTGTAGAATGTTTGGAGTGGAATCCCACCTGCTCTTCTGAAAATATTTTTCCCTACCAGCCCATTTTTCCATTTTTAGCATATAATTTAACTATAATATTTATTAAGCTAATTGGCCTATAATTTGCAGGTAGACTCCTTCCACCCTTATTAAATAAAGGGATTATGATGGTTAAATTCCAGGCTTCCGATGGAATCCCATAAAAATGTACATGGTCAAATAACTTACAAAGTATTGGGGTCAACCAGTCAATGTGTTCTTTTAATAATTTCCCCTGTACAGCATCTTTGCCTGGGGCTTTTCTGCAAGGTAGCTGTTCTATAAGAGATCTAACTTCATGGCTTGATATTGGCAACCAAGCTGGAAGAGCGGTTATTTCAAGTTCACCTGGATTCACAAAAGTATCGGGAATCTTATTAAATATCTGGGGAAAATATTTGCACCAGACAGTTCCAGCTATACCTGGGTCAAAATTTCTATTATAAGTTGAGGGGCCTTGATTAACTAGCCTCCAAAATTTAACATTATCCTTTTGATCCATCACTGCTTCCAAACATTCCCAGGAGTGTCTTTGATAAGATGTTTTTTTCTTTTTAATTAAATCTTTGAATTGGCTTTTGATATCCAGATACAGTTTTAATATCTGTGGGGAGCTTTCTTCTTTTACACATTTAGCAGCCCTGTTAACGGTCATTTTAAGGATGCGGGATTTGGAATCAAACCAAGTAGGATGGTTAGGTTTCCTGCCAACCTTCCCTTCTGTTAATAAATTTATATGTATATAACTTTGAACGGTCCTTATTACAGTGTCTGCTGCCAAAAAGCTCTGTCTCAGTGCCGTCCTTTCTGTTGTCCTAAAGTATTGCAAACTTTTAGCTTTGAGCCTGGTCCCCCATTTAAGGACTCTGCCAGGAAATATCTCATATTGAGAAAGTCCTGCATTCAAATCATGTAATTGTATGCTTTCAGATTGCAGCAGAAGAAGAACAGCTATAGGCTGGTGGTCACTAACACCTAATGGAATAACTTCAAAGTTAACAAAAGCTTCAATTTGACTTGCAGGTATGCACATATAATTGATAATGCTAGAGCCATTACTATTTAGAAAGGTTAAATTACCAACTTGGTCAGCATTTGACCTCCCATTTAATAACCTCTAATTTATTTTATACAATAATTTCAAAAACTGTAGCCCCGCTGGGTTTAAAAAAGGATCCCTGGATGTTCTTGGTGGACAAAAAATGGGATCATCAATGTCAAGACCCATTACTAGGACAATTTTAAGATTGTCATTCCCAGTGCGGGCATTCAGATCACCTACTAGCAAAATTAAGTCAATGGGAGAATTCTCCTCTAGGTATTCTATAAAATCTTCCACATATACCCCAAAATCAGCTTGTTCCATAAGTCAGAGAGAGGGAGGTAAATAAATATTTATTATTAGGGAGGGGTTGCAGGGCACAGCTACATGGAGGGAGGGGAGGAGACCCGACCATCCAAGGGAAAAGGGGACAGATGGGCAGGGATCCCAGCCCCCCCCAGCACCAATTTGGGGAGGTACACGTACAACTAACGGGTGCCCAAGTGAGCATACCTAACCTGTATTCCACAGACCCACGGCCCGCGCAGCCAGGCCGGGCATGATAGGGACCCATTCCACCAGCCCAGAGAATGCACAAACACAGGGCATGCGTATGCCGGCGGCGGGAGGACCTCACGGAGGAGATCCTGCGTACCAGCACAGAGCAGGAGGAGGCAATGATAGCATCCATAGACAGGATGGAGGCAGCAACTGACAGAGCCATGCAGCAGGTGGAGGGAAGGGACAGGCACCTGGTGGCCGAGATGCGGAAGGAGAGGAGGCTGGAGAGATGGAACTACACCAGGTGAGTGCTTGGCGTTAGGGCTGCTGGTGCCCTCTGTTGAACTTACTTGTCAGCTGTGTGGAAGGAGGAGCCAGGGCGGAGCCGGGAGGCCTGCAACGGTATAAGAGACAGAGGTAGCCTACGGCTGTGTGAGTGCTTGGCGCTGGGGCTGCTGGTGCCCTCCGTTGAACTTACCTGTCAGCTGTGTGGAAGGAGGAGCCGGGACAGAGTTGGGAGGCCTGCAACGGAATAAGAGACAGAGGTAGCCTGCGGCCATGCCGTAGGCACACATCTGGTCGCGCGCCGAAGGGCTGTGCACACAAGGGTGCACCCTTTTGCGGATCCTTTGGATCGCCCAGGAGCAGGAGCCGAGGTACTGTTTGCCGTAGTTGCTATTGTGGACGTTGTAGCTGGTTTGCTCTTTATTTCCCTTTTGGGGATTCGGACTTGTCTATTATTTTGATAAACTATTTGCTCTTGTTATTATTATTATTATTACAAGCATTTATATAGCGCCAGCAGTGTACCTGGCACTTTACAAAGTAATAAAATAGACACGGTCCCTGCCCCTAGGGCTTACAATCTGAGAGACAGGAGCTGGGGGAGAGACTTAGGAAGGGGAACAGAGGGAGAGACAAGGGGTCTAACATTCATGAAGATGCTAGGTCTCAAGTGCACGTACTTGGCTTGGTTACGATGAGAATGACAGCAGGCAGGTCCATGTTGCAAGGATAAGGGTAACCGATCGTAGGTATAGGAATAGTGGCTCAGCAGGATAAAGAGTCAGACAGAGCAGAGCGAAAGAGGTGAGATCTTGTTGATGATAGACTGAGATACTGTTGATATTTATGGCAACCCTCTGTCCTTCTTAAGGGACTGTCGTTTGGTTACATTTTTCAGATTAATTTTTGACCCTGGTATTATATCAAATTGTTAAGTGCTGTTCCTATTTCTAGTTTATTTTACTGAGTTACAGTATCCCAGCACATTGATTTAGGTGCTGGGGACTGTACATTTCCGTGTCAAAATCTTGCTGCACTGTTATAGATCTGGTTTGTTTGTTAAAAGGGTTATTTTTATTTGTAACTCTCTTTAATTGTGTTCCTGGGTTGGTACTGGTTTGGATCCTGCCCTCCTTATAGAATTAGTATTATTTCTTTTGGGGGAGGCATGGCTCATCAGAAGCGGCCTAGGAAGGAGGCAGCTCCATCCTTGCCAGGACATCACAGGACAAGGTAATAAATAAGCAAGGCAAATTGTTGTACAAATTTCCTGAATCACTCCCTTTGTATTCTAAATGGTAATACTCCAGGGATTTTCAGGGAGCTTATACCTTCTCAAATTTGAGGTGGGCAAGTATCATAGACTTTGGAATCATTTCTCCCTCCCAAATGGAAAATGTGAAGGAATTTAGTATTGTTCCTAGAATAGACAGTGATCATTTCCCCCGGCCCTGGTTTTGCAGGTCCGTTTATGTTTTGAAGAGATTGCTGAAAATGGCCTTTTAACATTAAGATGGTCTTCTAAATTGGAAGCAGAGATGGCTAATCATCTAGAGTTGCATAAATTGACCATTTTAAGGTCAAATTTGCTGACCATGGAAAATAAGGTTGAAGCTATGGAAATTTTGGAGGAGATCTCACGATCTCTGGTCCCCTTTTTGACAAGGCCAGGGTCTTTAGATCATAGATGTTTTTCCCCATTTGATTGGTGGGATAAGGATTGTGTTAGAAGGAGAACTGAACTTAGAAGGGTGGTAAAACAATTAAGGAAAAACACAACTGAGGAACAAATGAAGAAGTTCATTAGAGCACAATACAAGGCTTTTATTAAGGAAAAGAGACAAGCTTTTGCTATAAAAAGCTGGGGAAAGCTGCTCGACACTCTTAGGAAAAATGAAACTTGATTATTCTGGAACCAGATCAATAGTTCATTGAAGAAAAATCTTCAAATGGTGAAAGACCCTCAAATTCCATGTTCCATTTGGATGAAGCATTTTTCGGATATTTTCAATGCCAGCTTGCCTTCTGAATCTCCCTTATTAAATGATCCTGTGGATTTGTTGCCTAAATGGGAGAAGGTTACTGAGCAGGAGGTAGAGGAAGCTATTTCTCTGCTTAAGAAGGGGAAGGCTCCAGGTGGAGACTTCATCCCATCAGAACTCTTTAAGCAGAAGTCTTGTTGGTGGACCAGGGCTTTGGCTCACCTTTTTTCTCTTATAAACGACTTAGCTGCTGTGCCAGAGTATTGGAGGGCTAGTGTCATTGTCCCTATTTATAAAAAAGGGGACAGAAATGGGGAAAATGGGCTTGACATTAATGCTGCCTTCATTGATTTTTTCAGCGGCCTTCGATCTTATAGATAGGAATAAGTTATGGATCAAGTTAAAACAGCTGGAAATTGATCCACGGCTCTTAAAATTGATCCAGTCATTATATACAGGCACAAGTCTTCAGATTCGGCTCGGGAAAAAGGGGAATGCTTATGGATAAAATCTTAACCTCCAGAGGAGTCAGGCAGGGTTGCCTGTTAGCCCCCCTCCTTTTTAATTTACATGTAAACCATCTGATAATACTTCATCGTGATAAAGGAAACTATTTAGCACCTAGGATAGCCGGTCAACGGCTTTCGCTTCTGATGTATGCGGATGACACCGTATTGCTTTCTACTGCACGACTAGGCCTTAGTAGGCTTTTGTCGGATTTTGGCAATGAATGTGGCAAACAAGGTCTGCGTATAAATTATAAAAAAAACAAAGGTCTTGGTCTTTTCAAAAAAATATAGACCTCTACCCTGGTTCTTGAATTATTTTCGGATCAAGCAAGTCTGGGCCTTTAAGTACCTTGGGATTGTTTTTGCTTTCAACAATTCATGGGCGCCACATATTAAACCAGTAAGACAAGAGGCATGTGCTAGTTTAACAACTGTTGAGAAATTTTATTACTCCAAGGGGGGACGGCTTTTTGCCCTTGCCCTAATTTTTATTTTTTTTAAAGATAATTGCTAAGGTCTCCTATGGGGTACAGATATGGGGATATTCCTTGGCAATCTCGACCATGCTGGTATCCCTGCAGACAAAATTTCTGAAGAAAATCCTTGGGGTACCCATGGGTGTACCCTCTGCTCTGTTGAGATTAGAAACAGGCTCTATTTCGTTGGAGGCCTCGCTGAGGAGATGTGTTCTATGTTATGCCTCTAAATTGAACATAACTCAGGAGGGCTCCTTAGTTCAGAAGTGCTGGAGGGAGGAGATGGAATCTAACAACTTCCCCTGGATGGTTTTTGTTAGGAATCAGCTACATAATTTAGGTTTCTCACTTTCCTTTTTGGCGCAGTTCCCTTTCAAGGCCTGTGCAAAAATGATAACTGAAAGGATTTATGATGTTGAATTGCAGCTAGGGAGAAGCCAAGCTGCATTAGCTCGTACAGCCTCATTATATGGTGATATTCTTCCCCCCAAAGATGGCCGTATCTGTCAGAAATGCAGGATTACTGACATAGGAGAGCCTTTACTGCTTTCCAGTTCCAGACATTTGAATCAGCTGTGACCTTGGGGAGGTACGTAAGAACATCTTATGATCAGAGGAGATGTCTGTGTTGGGAGGATAAGGTAGAGGACCCGTCCCATTATTTCTTTTCCTGTCCCTTGTACAGCGTCCCTAGACAAGAGATGTGGAAGCAGATCGGTGTCTCTGCACTCCTCTCCCAAGACGATTTATTAATCTACTGCCTGTCAGACAGATCTATCCCGGTCTCAAGTATAGTTGCTAAATTTGCTTTTAGAGCCTCTATTTTGAGGAAGAAATTTCTTCAAATTGATTCATTAAGCAGCACTGAGGATTAGCTCAGGCCAATGGGGCTGAACAACTTGACGTAAAAATCTATGTATATCCTGGAACATAGTAAATCTGGCTATATATCGATTGATCTTTTATCAAGTTTTAAAAACATATGTATAGTTTGTATATTGTTTTTTTCTGTATTTATATTGTGGAAAGATCCCATTTTGTTTTGTTTTGTTCTGTTTTGTTATGACAGTAGCCAAGCAAATAAAATAAATTGAATAAAAAGAAGAACTACACCAGGCAAATGGAGGTATTCAAGCGACTGACAGCAACCATCGACTGCCTGGGTGCCGATAACTCCAGGAAATTGGATCAGTTGCTCGAGATCGGCACCTTGCTACTGCTCCAGGTCAGAACCATGAGCGCGTACATCATGGCGGCTGCACCCCCGGGCACCATACCGGCTGCAGCCCCTCACCCAGCTCCCATCCCACAGCAGCTGCAGCAGCCCCAACCACAGAGCCCACGCATACGCCTACCCGTCCCAGAGGGGATGAGACAGCAGCAGCCACCCAAGCAAGTGCAGCAGCAGCTGGCATCCCTGGGCCCAGTCAAGCCCCCAACACCTGCCACAGAGGATAGCCAGGACCTGAGGCAGAGCCAGGAACTGCTGGAGGGGGATGTCGGTGTGAGAGAGGGTGGTTCACAGGCCACGGAGCCGCCTGCCAGGCGACGGAGAGGTCGGCCCAGGAAGCTTGATGGGTTGGGCGGAAGAGGAGGGGGAAGTAGGGCACTGTGTCACTGATGACACAGTTTTGCTCTCACTCAGTAAACTGGGGCTTGATAGGTTACTGAGGGATTTTGGGGCAAGCTGGGAAGAAAGCACCTTCATACACTAGAACCATCATGTCTGTCATTCTTAGCTAATCACGGCAGGGACCCTGTGTGTAGTGGGATAGTCTATGGCCCTGTTGGGCACGGCTATGCCACGGATTCCTCACCATGGACCCCTGGGCAACGGGGATAACACCCAGGGGGACCCAGAGGGGAGAGAGCACCCAGGGGACATGGTAAGGGGATGCAGCTGGCAGGCACCGGGGTCTACCGGGGATCCACAGGCCACACTCCTGTGCGGCACCCCAGTAGACTCAGAGCAGGGGCACCCGTGATATGTGCCTAGTAAGTGCTGCTCAGATCCACTTAGCATAACGGTACTCCCTGGGGTTCATCTCGTTCACATAGAGTGGGACTGGGCCAGCTGGCCGATGTGGCATGGGATACCCCAGAGCTGCTCCATCGGTGTCGCAGATATTGTGCAACACGCAGCAGGCACCAATGACAAGGGAGGAGGTCTCCACCAAGTAGTCCAGATGCCTGGCAAGGCACTTCTATCTCTACTTGAGGGCACAGAACGCCCGCTCGACCATGGTCCACTCGGTGCACAGCAGGATGTTGTACAGGGCCTCCATTTGGTTCCGGGCCACTGGATGGGCCTTCATGAGCCATCAGAGCAGTGGATAGTATTGGTCCCCAATAACACAGGGCGGCATCACCACCCCCTCGATCTGGGTCATCCGCATGTTGACATAGTCCCCCCTGTAGATCCGTGTGAAGAGGGGGGAGATGGCAAGGATCTGGGCATCGTGGCTGTGGCCGGAGTGGCCAGTGAAGATATCTGTGAACCAGCCCTGGTGATCGACAATGGCCTGGAGCTGCAGTAAATGGTATCCGTGCCTGTTGATGTACTCGGCTGTATCATCGTGGAGGGGACAGAGGATCCTGACATGGGTGCCATCGATAGTGTCCAGGCAGTTAGGAAACCCGGATGCCTCGAAGCCAGCCATCACAGCCTCCTCATCCACGTGCTGGATCACATGGTCAAGGAGGACAGCCTCCACAGCCTCACAGAAGTCGTGGATAATGCAGGTGATGGTTGTCAGGCCCACACTGAAGTGTTGAGCCACGGAACGGCAGGAATCCTGGGTGGCCAGGGCCCAGACTGCTATGCCCACCTGCTGCACAACTGGTATAGGGGAGTGCATAGGGGAGTGCTGTCACTCCAGTCAGGGCTGCAGGAGCTCTGTTAGTCACAGGAGGGTACGCTGGTCCATCCTGAAGTGGACCCTCCAAGCAGCATCGTCACATCGTGTCAGGGCCCCCTCCCACCATTGTGGGCCCTGTCCTCGACCCAGAGGCACCTTTGCATGGGCATCGGAAGCATGACCGCACTGTGGAGGGCTGCCCTCCTCCAGTAGTGGTGAGCAGCTGCTTGTCTGAGGGCAGTTGGATGGGTGTGTGCAATCAGCACAGCCCTGCGGTAAACCCCAGACAGCCTGCGCGCCGTGCGCATAGCCTGGATGCGGCAGCGCCTGTGGTGGGCGAGCAGGCTGGTTGCAGTGAACTGGGCCAGGCTGTCCTGGACCCCTGCGTACATTTGGAGCAGTTCTGTGATGACCCACTGGAGCTCGGTGTGCTTGCAGTTCCACTCAGCGATGATCTCCAGTAAGAGCCAACGGGCACCCCACTGGTTGGCATCCATGGCTAGTACCAGTGAGGAACAGTGCAGGTACATGCCCCTAGAGCACCGGGCGTGGCCAGGCACACTGCTCGGAGGGTTGCTCCTGACATTGTGCTGCAGGTTCCAGCTTGCTATGATGGGCTGGTGGCCGGAACATGCCCACACGCCAGCAGCTGTCCATTGGGACTTGTACCATGGTGCTTCGGCAATTGGTTGTGGGCTATGTGTTACCGGGTGGTCTGGGTGGCACGGGGCTGCTCACCTGTACCAGGAGGGGTATACCTGCAGGTCCTGGGCCTCCTGGTGCCAGTCGCTGGCAGGTATTGTGGTGTTGGTTGCTCAGGTGCAGGGGGGGGTTGAAGTCTGTGGTTCGGGCATGAAGGTGGCTATGGGAGGGCGTTGTGTGGGTGATTGTATGTTGTCTGAATAACACAGCTGTCTGTGTGAAATCTGGGCACGGGCTACTGTTCCTGCAGCTGTGCTCTGTCTGCTCCCCATGCATCACTTCCCAGCTGTCCCATAGTGCTGCCTGTACCCTTATTGCATGTCCTTGGAGCTCCCCTGGTTGCCTCTTCTGCCTACTTTGGTTTGTGGGGGCCCTCTTTCCTTGCTTCCCAGACCCTCTGCCAGCTGCACCATGGCCGATACTGCTGCTTTGGAGCTCTCACTCTGCGGTTCCGCAGCTGGTCAGCATTGCTGGACCTACAGTGAGACCATGGCTCTAGCTGACCTGTGGCACTTCCGTTCAACTGTTCCTGAGCCCCCCAGCTACCCTCCCGGATGCCTATAGGTGTCTGAGCTTGGGCCTTCGCCGCTTTGGATATGTGGCTAGCGCTTGCGAGTGGCGGCTCCATGCAGAGGAGCTGGGCCTCTGTCCCTTTCCGGTTGGGTGCATTCCGGAGTTGAGGGGGTCGCAGGTGTCATGGTCTGCTGCTGAGACAGTGTCAGCTGTATCTGTATGTGCCTTGTCCGGCTTCCAGACCTGTCTGGCGGAGGGTGGCCCTGCCCTGGCTGTGTCCTACTTCTGCTGCATCCTGGGGGCCTGTGCTACCAGCGTTCATGTAGGCCATCTTATTACCACCTGTTGGAGCTTGGACAGCTGTTGTGGCCCCCTGTGGCTGACTATGCCTTGCAGGGGTGGCTGGTGGGTTTTGATGTTGGAGGGGCACTGGGGTAGTAAGGCCGGCGGGCCTAGGGTGGAGCTTAGCCTAGGGGAGGAGCCAGGGATACAGTAGGCGGAGCCAGGGATACGGTAAGCAGAGCCAGGGCATAACCCAGCCAGAAGCAAGGAGTTGCCAGGGTTAACATTGGATAGACATTACATTACTTAATCCAGCAATTTCAGTTAGGCAGGTTATATTCACCTCCTCTGCCAGGTTTAAAAGCAGGCAGATCACCAGACTAACAGTTACATCTCACGATTTCAAATCCTCAATTTTATCACAAACATCACATTTCTAGCATTTTGAACACCCATAAGATCACCAGACTAACCGTTACATCTCACGATTTCAAAGCCTCAATTGAATCACGGGACATTAAATACTAATTCCCCCTCACCCTCTGCTGCGTGTGTGTTGGGGGGGAGGGGGGATTAGTATTTAACACTTCACATCATCAAGTGAACAAAACCCATATAAAAACCAGAAAACCACACATAAACAAAACAAACCATTCCCACAAGCCCCCAAAGGCATCCCCGGAAGCCAAACACCTGTGCAAGCACACAGGCCTTTTAAAAAAAAAATTGGCCAGTTTCAGGGATGCATTGCCACCAAATCACACATTCAGACCAGCATCCCTAGTAGCTTCACCAACAAACTGTCTGTTCAAGCACACAGGCCCCTTTAAAAAAACCAGTTTGGCCCCTTTCGGGGTAGCATTCCCAACAAAGCAGGCCCCGAGGGGGCACAATGTGCATGCGCGAGTAGCCGGTTGTGCTGAAACTGCGCTCCCCCAGCAAACCCGCTTCAGCGTAACAAAAATAAAGAAAAAAGCCTCAAAAGCAAAAAATAAAAGAAAGCACAAGTTGAGGGAATGTCTGGGGCATGGGCCCACCTAAAAAAGCAGTTGAAAAAGGACCACTCACTCGGCTCTAGCAGCAGAAACACGCACGGGGGTGCAAGAAGAAGCCGTGGTGAGTGTTAAGATGGCGGCCGCGGCCCTCCCCAGTGCCCCGAGGGACCCAGAAACGGAGGAACATCCCACTATTGCCACAATATTAATAGAAATAAAGGCCTCACGAGCAGAAGCTCAAAAAGATAAAAATGAGATCTTAGAAAAAATCAATAGAGTGAACAAAGCAGTGGAGGAGGGAAATAAAAAACTGGAGAATATGGCTAAAAGATTGGACCAAGTGGAGGAAAGAACCTCTAACTTACAAGACCAGGCACTGAGTACTGGGAGTGACCTGGCAAAAATAAAAGAAACCCTACACCCGCGGCGAGTTAAGTGCGAGGACCTGGAAAATCGATCCAGGCGCAGCAATCTGCGCATAATGGGCGTGAAGGAAAACAGTGAAGCAGGGGGAATGCAAGAGATGCTTAAACAGATTTTTCAGAAAAATTTCCCAAACCTCCCCCACCTGCACAATGTTGAAATAGAGAGGGCCCATAGGACACTGAGGCCCAAACCTAAAGACTCAGACCCACCTAGAGCCATTATAATTAAATTCTTGAAATACAAAGACAAGGAAGCTATTCTGGCAGAGACTAGGAAAAAAAGACAATCGCTAGAATACCTTTTTTCAAAAGTATATACCCTTAATAGCTCAGCATACAGAGGAAATGTTAATTATTCAGGGAGATTTCAACTCCCCACTGACAGCACTAGATCATTCTACCAAAACACAACTCACATATGCTCAGAAACACATAGCAGTGACTTTAGTCCAGCATGATCTCATAGACGCTTGGCGATGCCTCAACCCCACAGCGAGGAACTATACATTCCACTCAAATAGACATAACACATATTCGAAAATAGATAATTTGATACTTGAAAAGGATACAATACACAGATGTTTTAAAAGTGAGATAATACCCACTACCTTATCAGACCATAACGTACTAGTAACCAAGTTTAACTGGAACACACCCTCACAGCCAGAGTGCTGTAGCTGGCAGCTAGACAGGTGAATACTAAAACATGAATGTATACAAAATCAGATTGAGGAAGATCTCAAGGAATATTTTGACACAAACACAGGCTCAGTACAATCTCCCAAAACACTCTGGGAAGCAATAAAAGCGGTGATAAGGGGTAAGTTCATAGCCATAAAAGCACAAATAAACAGAATGAGAAAAGGAAGGAATGAGACCCTTCTCACTCAATTAAAGCACTTAGAAATAGAAAACAGTAGGTTTCCCACTAAAAGCAATCAAGTAGAAATACAAAAACTATGCAGCGAGATAGAAACAATAAAAACACAAAAAATCACACAATTGAGAAAAATTAAAAGCTTTTATTTTCAAAATTGCAACAAGCCAGGAAGAGTTTTAGCTCAATTCACAAAAAAATAAAAGGAAAAAAAGCAGCTATTCCAATAATCAAGCTCCAGGATGGTAGCAGAACAAATAAGCAACAGGAAATACAAAAAGCGTTCGTAGAGTTCTATCAGAAACTTTATTTATCCTCGAATCCAGACTGAAAAAATAAAAGAATTCATTAGTAAATATAAAATTCCCAAATTTAATATAGACCAACTAAAATATCTGAATTCCCTGATAACAGATAAAGAAATAAAACAAACAATTAAGTATTTAAAAAAGAATAAAGCAAGTGGACCAGATGGTCTGCCCGCAGAATTTTACAAGACATTTTGCAAAATAATCATCCCACACCTAACAATGACACTTAACAACATGATGGGTACTAAAAAAATGCCAGCTTCTTTTTATGAAGCAGTTATCACTTTAATACCCAAGCCAGGTAGAGATGTAGAAGAATGTAGTAGCTATAGACCAATATCACTACTTAACACAGACTATAAAATATTTACAAAAACATTAGCTAACAGACTGGCAGCAATAATTGATCAGGTAATCCACACTGATCAAACGGGATTCATCCCAAACAGACTAGGAATAGATAATATAAGAAGGACAGTCAATTTTATATACACAGCCCAAAAAACCAAAATACCAACATTAATACTGGCAGCAGATACAGAGAAGGCCTTTGATAGGGCGGAGCCGGAGTGTCTATATGAAGTGCTAGAACATATGGGTGTCAGGGCTGGGTCTTGAACCCCCAGCCCTGGAGGGTTGGGCAGCACTGCCTTAAGGGCTGGTGCTATTGTAGTTGCTGGGAGTGGCTTAGTCCTGTTTCCCTGTGGCTCTGCCCCCTGCGTGGCCACACCCATCCCCAGCTGTGCCCTGTTTCCCTAGTCCTGCCTCCCAGCTTCCTGATTGGCCACAAGGAGCATTTATGCCATGGATTGGCTGCAGGAAGCTGTAGGAGCAACTGCTCTTACCCCTTGTGTGCAAGTCCCTGTGTGATGTCTTGTGCACCCTACCTTTTCCTGCTTGTGTCAGTGAGTCTCCCTTTCCCAGTGTGCTTGTGAGTTCCTGTGTATATGTGTGAGCCTTGGACCTGCACCTTCTTTCTTTTTTGTTGGCTGTTTGGGTGTCTGGTTAGTCTTGCCCTCCCTGTTGTGCTCTGTGTTCTCCCCATTGCTTGTACTCCCCTGTAGCTCTGTTCCCTGTTGCTCTGTGTGTGGTCCTCCCCCCATTGCTCTGTTCCCTGTTGCTCTGCACTTCCCTGGAGCTCTGTTCCCCGTTACTCTGCGCTTCCCCAGAGCTCTGTTCCCTGTTTGCCTTCCCTGTGGCCTTGTGTTTCCCATAGCTGGTGTTCCTCTTAGTTTTGTTGGGTCTTGCTCTCCCTTAACTGTGTCGTGCCTTGCCTCACCTCTCTATAGCGGGTGTTCCCTCCTTTCCTTGCTTTTCCCTCGTACTGTCTTTAACTCGCTTCTCCCTGGCCTATATCCTCTCTGTTGATCTTGGAACCTCTCTGTCCCTTCCCCTTTGGGACCCTTCTCCTTCCTTTCTGTAACCTCAATGATGAGCCGTACACTCTGAGGCTGGGTTCCCCGGTAAGACTAGAGCTGTCTTGAAACACCCAAGAGACTGGCTGAGAGGTTTTTCCTTCCTGATATCTCTCCTATCTGGGTTCCCTGGGCCCTTCCTACGGTTACCCCCCTCCAGGTATAGGTTCCCTCATCCCCGTTTTCCTGCTAATGTAGGTTCCTTCTCCCCATCTCCCCTGACAGATTGCTCCCACCAAAAAAGAACCTCGTGGGCACACGAACTTGGAGTGAGTGGTATAAACACTAGGGGTGGGACCCCGGGCCCAATACCGGCTACCGGATTTACCGGTTACCGGTTTCCCGAAAACCGGATTCCCGGTTTAAATCCGGTATACCGGTACTGGATTTATTGCATTGGTTTCAATGGGGCGCTGTGTCCCCATTGAAACCAATGAAATAAATTAAAATAAATTCCCTCCCCCTCCCAGGCTGCGCGGGTGGAAGGGGGGACACCCCCCACCCACCCTGCCCAGCCTGG
>QEPC01005573.1:603995-627666 GCA_003113815.1 Sphenodon punctatus | reverse complement strand
CAAGGCCGTCCAGCTGCAAAGTTCTTTTCTTAGTCTGCAACTTTTCTGCAAGCAAAACTCTTTCTTTACTTCTGCTCTTCCCAGAGTCCCTTTCTGTACTTTCTTCCCAGAGCCCCTTTCTGCATTTTTCCTTTACAACATAGGGAGAGACAAGTACAGTGATATCTTTTAGTGGCCCAACTCCAGTTAGTGGAGGTATGCAAGCTTTCGGACCTCACAGGGTCCGTCATCAGGCAAGTCAGGAATTAGAACTGGAGACTGAGCAAAGCCGTGAGGCATTTACAGTGATTGGAAACAATGGAAAAGGAAGGGTAGGTCGAGGTGGTGAGAACGAGCCCCAGGTAGGAGGTCCACAATTCAAAAGGGTGGAATACAACAAGGTGGGAAGAGTAAGAGCTGCTGATAGTAAGTAAACTTAAAGCTTCCTATAGCCGTAGACATTCATGAGACTTACAAATGTCTGTAGTTACTGTAACTTATTTGGGCACCAGTCCTAAAAACACAAACTTGCTGGAGCACACACCTAAATGTTTTGAGGCCTACACTTTTTGTTATAAATAAGAAAGCCACACATTTTATGAATTGATTGTTTGGTTAGTCTATGTTGTGCTCACTGAATCGTTACTTACTGTAAGTTAAGCACAGATTAGGGATGCAAGTTGTAAAAAAAAAAAGCATCAATATCCTATTGCATTTTGGTTCTAATACTTTAAAAATAAATTTCCTCATAGTAAAAATCAAACCTTTAATGAGCTAACTTGAGAAGCATGCATTTGGTAGAATTACACCACCAAGTGATTATCAACAGAAATTTTTTTATTTTTTTTTTGCACTGAGGTCAATTTTAATGGTATTTAATTATACTAAAAGTTGAAAGATTTTTTTTTTTTAAAGGCTGACTTTCTCCAAATTCCGCCATGCAGCACAGAGCACATGCTGCATGTTCAGAAGACTCTAGCTTAAAACAGGTCAACTTACTCGGACTTATGAGAAAAACATTTTAGACACACAGAAGGGGATTTTGAATTTTAAAAACAGTCTTACCAAGGCCCCCACATGAGGCTTTAGCAAATCAAAATTTTAATGCATGTTCTTTTCAGCTATTAAGATGCCAACATTCTTCCTGTGTTAAATGTAGTAGTGGAAAGTCTGCAGTTCCTAAATTACCTGACATTTTTGTGATGCTAAGACTGTAACTGGCAAAGAACAGCATAGGTCCAAGAGTACAGTGCCAGCAGCAATACTTCAGTAGTATTCTAATTTAATCGAGGCAGCAAAAAAATACATCAAATGCAAGAGTGCTTAAAACCCTTTTGGCAGCTCCCAAAAATAAAGATGCAGTCATCAGACTGGAATTTACATGACATGTATTTCCATAGGTACAAGCAACATAAAATATCAGCATCACACACCACAGAGATTTTTCTTTTTATAAGGAGACGTCTCCATGGCAATCATGTGTCCGACTGCTTGTGTGAAGATGGTGCATGGGGAAGTGTGCTCCTGTGAACCATGCAGCGGCCACTCATGGTCCTGCATGAAGCATCTCTGAAAAATCAGGAGTACTCCATGCGGGGACAGCCACACGTGTGGAGACTGCCTCGGTGGCCAGGGTGGCCATACCAGGAGGCTGAGCTGCCCATGTGAAGTGTTTCTCACGCACGTCACATGTGTGGGGTGCCCTGCAGCTATGCCACTCAGCGGCTAGATGCCTCTACCTGCCATCTCCTTTATCAACGCCCAGAGTCATGGGTGTTACTTTACTTTCTCATAAATGTGATTCGTAAAAGAGACAAATAATAAACACCCCTAACCATAAAGAGACTCTTTTGACATCTAGTGTGTTTTGAACTTCAATTAGCACTTTCCCCCTGTATTTTGGAACATATAAATTTGGTGACGATTTTATTTGGTTAACTTAGGGGCTCAGATCTGGAAAGCACCACTCCGACATAAGCCCCATTGAAGTGAATGAGGTTTGTGCCAAGTGCAGCACTTGGAGAATCAGAGCCAAAGCAAGTTATACTAGAGGCTGCAACCTTGAAACCAAGCAGTGTACGATCCAGGGGCATCTAAGCTGGAATGGACCCAGGTTCAAGAAATGGACTGGGGCGGGGGGAGGCCATCACCATCCTCTCCCCTGTCCCACCCTACTCCTGACATAGCTCCCTCTGCTTGCTGCGCCTGAGCCCTGGAGGCTGTGTCTGCGCTGCCTGCCTTGTGCCATGGTGGCGGCTGGTGCTTGCTCCATTCTGTGCTGCCCGCCAGCTGGGTCCCACTTGCACTGTCACGCTGCAAGTGCTTCTGCTTCCATTCAGTTTCCACCTGGCTGTGCCACAACAGGACAGGATTAGTGCCTCCCCCTAGCTTGGCCGGCCCCCAGGACTAATGTCCCTCCTTTGCCAATGATAGGTACACCCCTGGAAGTGCATAAATACTGGGAACGTTTGGTAAGTTCAAGGGTGAATAAGAATTGGGATTTTTAAAAATCATTCCGTTTTTAGTCCAATCTTATTATTTAACACATGGGCTTGCAACACTGGAAAAAAGAAATAGGCCATGATAAATCACCTCTAGCCTTCTTTCTCAGATGGTCTGAAAGGGTTTTAGGTTGAAGGGATAAGTATTCAAGACGATGCATATTGCACTGCAAAAGAAGATGGTTCATGATCAAACACAAGCTTTTGTCTGGACCATTAATATCCTTCATAACTCAAGATTGCAGTCTGCAAACATTTACACATATGCTTAAATCTATGGGATCACTCTTGGAAATGAAGTTAATCACATAAGTTGTGGACTTCACCATGTTTTCTATGAGTTGCTTTCTACCCCCTCCAATCCATCAGTGATATCAGCCCAGACAATAAGTAAAATAGGGTAGCGGTAATAAGTTTTTATTGTTAGCCATCAGGCTATAACAATATATATATACAAAACAAAGAAATAAAGTTTTGTAATTAAACATCATGAAATATAATAAAACAAACGCATAACTCTTAGGTTACAGGCATTTAAGCATCCCTAATTTATCACGAAATAAATATTAAAATCATTATAGGCAAACAAATACTTCCAGCCTTTACTCATCACGACTAAATGTTTACCTCACAATTTAAGAAGAAATCACATGATTCTGTTTCCACAGGATTATGCGAACACACATAGCGGCCACCGCTCTTGAAATTGGTGTGTCCCTATCATCTAATAGGATTTGCAGTTGGAAATCAATCTGCAACCCGACAGGGAGACTTCTGACCAAATCGCCCAGGTATTTGACCCTCAGGTGGTCGTAAGCCGAACACTGAAATATTATGTGTTCTCTTGTTTCAGGGACTGCTAGTTCATAGTATGGACATAATCTCTCATCCTTAGGGGTCCTGCCCTCCAGGATAGCCGAAGGAAATACATTACAATGCATTAGCAAAAATGCCCTCTTAAGGGGCCAAGATGGCCAATTTATTAGGTACTGCACTGGAGACATAGGCCAATTTTACACGGACACCACCCACCCACAAACACCTGGAAACACCCATTGGATGGGTGCGAGAGCGTCTGTGTAAATGTCCACAAGTGGGTGGGGGCACATGCACGACCCACCCACCGACACCCGCCAACACCCACGGAGCAGCCAGCACCCTCTGTGAGTGGAGATGGGTGTTCAACACCCGAGCGTCTGTGTAAAAGCCAAAACACCCACACCCACATGGAACGGACTGGCGGAGCCCCACCGTGCTGGTGCCACGGGGCACGCACACACCACCACGCAGACACGCCCACAGGGTGGGGGAATGCTGGACGTCCGACTGAGAGCCCGTAAAGGAGGGAGGAGCCAGGGCACATGCATGCGGGCTCCCACGATGGCGACAGGAAGGCCCATGAGAAGGCAGGGGGGGGCGGGAGAAGCCCCGGCAAGGCGGTGCAGGGGGGCAAAGCGCCCCAGGTGGAAGGCACAAGGGGAGGTAATGGACCACCGGCAGGGGGTGGGACAGTGGAGAGGGGGGGAACAGGTGCGGAACCACGCCAGGAAGTAACATGGCGCACGTGTCCCGTCACAGGGCAGAGGGGCCACACCGATGGCCCACCCGGCGGACGACCCCCCCCAGCCCGGAATCTCCCAAGGACAGCAGTGAAAGCAAGGTAAGCATGAGGAAATCCACCCCCCCGGGAGGGGAGGGCCGCGCCCCTGGTGCAACCACCAGGCCAGGTAACACAGGGCAGGGAGCAGCAGCATAACCCAGACCCCCATCCCCACAGGACAGCTTCCAGACAACGGAGCACTGCACCACCGGGACGATGGCCAAGGAGGGCCTCCCAGACAGCCAGGTGAGCAGAAGGAAAACCCAGGGGGGAGAGTGGGTGGCAGGCCTCATGGGTGGGTGTAGGGGCCAGCAGGAGCTGTAGTAACCCCTAATGCACTACCTCCAACGGGACTCAACCACCACCACGGCTACTGCATCCACAGGGCGGGCCCCATGCCGCCAAGCTGGTCGGCCCCCTACACATGGGTCCCAAAAGGGGGAGCCCTGGTCCAGGCAGGAGGTCAGGGACTTTATACACGTGTGGGGGTCTGAAAGGGTCCAGCATGACCTGGTGCGAAGCTACAAGACCAGACATGTCTATGAAGCCATCGCCCAGGAGATGCAGCGGTAGGGGTACAATAGGGATGTCACCCAGTGCATGCAGCAGGCAAAGGACTTGAGGTCCAGATAGAAACATATCAAGGACAATAATCTCAAGTCTGGCCGGGCCATGTGCACAGCCGAGTTCCAGGAGGAGCTGGACAAGTTCCTCTGCATGGACGGGGACATCGTGGCCTCCCGCACACATGGCAGTGCCTTCACCAGGGGCAGGCGCAGGGCCAACACGCAGCCCCCCCGATAGACCCCACAGACCAAGGGGGCGCAGATGCCCCTGGCGAGGCCAGCCAGGAAGCGGGAGGGGACAGCCACATCCCACAGGGGGAGGAGGCACCCCAGGGACCTGAGCGCCAGACCACCACACTCCACACGTGCCCCCAAGACCCACAGGCCAACCAGCCACAGGGACAGGGGGTGCACGCAGAGCAAGCGGAGACCTGGAGCAGAGGAACAGGATCCAGGTATGAGCGCCCCAGCTGGGCTGGGGGCAGGGGGAGGGTTGGAATGGCCTGCACATAGCCACAGTGGCCAGGGCAGGGGGCCGGCAAACACTAATGGTACCCCATCCCATTGCAGCTCAAGGCAGCCTGGAGGAGGAGGAGGAGAAGGAGGTGGTGGGCCTGGCAGCACCCACACCACCAGGTGGGCTATCCTCCACGGTAGGGTACACCGGCCAGGGGGGCCCGGGGGCAGATGGAAAGGGGGGGCACCCGGGGGCAAGCGACCACAAACAGCAGAGCCCAACAGGGGCGGGGTGGAGGGTGCAGATGGGAGGGGGGGATCGGCCCACTGGGACTCCCATGGCACACCACACAGTCAGGGGCCCCTCCCACAGCAATCAGCTGCTGGGGGGTCATCCCACGACAGGGCAGGGCTGGGGGACCCCACAGGGGAGGGATGAAGGAAGGTGCCACACTATGAGGGCCGCCCCACCAGGCACCCCAGGCCAGGCGGTAGTGGCCATTGGGGCACACAGGCCGGATGCAATAACAATGTGTTAAATCTCTCATTCACAGTCCAGGTGCCCGCTCACGTGAGGGGAGCAGCTGCCGGCAGTGTGGAGCGGAACCGGGAGATGCGGGCCTGGAACCAGCACCGGAGGGAGGACCTCGGCAGGGAGCTGCTGGAGGAGTCAACGGTTAGCCAAGGTGCACTCCTGGGAGCTCGCGCTCACCAGGGAGCTCATCCGAGGGGAGGGGGAAAGGGACTGAGAGGTCCTGGCTGCCATGATTTTATTTATTTAATTTATTTATTTATTTTAAAGCATTTTTTAGCTGCCCCCTCATGCCTACGGCATCTTGAGGCAGCTTACAACAATACAATTAACAATACATTTTTTAAAAAAGCCATCAATAAGGAAATTAAAAACAGGGCGCACCACAGCCTCCTTGAGACTGGGCGACAGCTTCCCCTGCCGAAGGGACGCGTTCACTACCCTCATCAGGACCAACCCCAAAGTCTCCCTGGATGCTTTCACCAACCAGGATGGGCACAAATCTAATTCACAACTGGTGGCCCTAACAGACCCCTGGACATTCACCACATCACCTGGTGTCCGCACCGAGCACCTCTGGGACAGGCGCCAGACTGCTGCCCTCCAACGCGAGCAGCGGTGCACCTGTGAAGGGCTGGAGGGTCAGGCCACACAGCTCATGGACCTCATGGGGGAGGCCATGGAGGCCCTGTGGCATGACCCCCAGTGTGACAGGCCCCGCCATGCTGTGGAAGGAGGGCTGGCAGCCGACCCCTGGTGGCTTCCCACTGGTGCCGGTGCCCCCCCCTGCACCTCAGCCACCCGTAGTTCCCCCAACATCAACCCTATCTGGGCCTGGTCCACGGGGTCCCCCTCCCCCACATAGGGCAACTGGACCTGCTTGCGGGGCCGCCCTTTCAGCCCGCATCCCCCCGTGGTACTGCCCCCGCTGCCAACCCAACCCCTCCACTGGGAGGCGACACCCCCTCACCAGGATCATGCACCCCAGGATGACCACCCGCCCATGGTGGCCGCCCCACCCCCCCTGGTAAGGCAGCAGCACCCCAGGCCCCTGGGGGTAGGGGGTGCCAAAAAGGGGGGACCACTGGGAATCCGGGCCCCTGTGTGAGTCAGGACCTCGGTAGGGAGCCCAGTGTAGAACCCACTCAGAGTACACACACTACATGGGCTGGGGAGCAACGGTCATTGCCAGAGGCACGATTCCCAGCTCTGTGATGTGGTACTGGAAGGGGCATGTGCCATGCTGCTGAGGGTGACCCGGCCAGGGGCTCGCACCAACGGGGATTGCCCTATGGCCCGTGCAATGCTCAGGTGGGGGGTAGGGGGCTCCCTGGATGACCATGGGGCACCCAGTGGCCCGGACCCCTACATGGGACAGAGATGAGTGCACATGAGGATCCCTCACCCCATTCTTGTTTCCCCACGCAGGGACCGTCAGCAGAGGCCGGTGTGGAGCGGCCAGGGAGGCCGGATCATTCGGCCAGCGAGTGCTGCGTTTGGCTGCAGCCAGGACACGCCGGTCCATGGTGTGGCCAAGAGGGGGAGAGGGCACCCCAGATGCTAACCCCCACCCTCCTTCCATTGTACAGTCTCCCCTCCAATAAATGTGTTGAACTGCTACTGTGCAGTCACTTCATCTGTCCAGGGACATGTGGCCGGGGGTGGGTTGGTTGTTTGCGGTGTGCAGTGGGCACCGGCATGTTGGGGGCTCTGTACAGTCTCTGCCCATCCGACGGGCTGGGACTCATCCCAGTGAAGCCTCATGCAGTGGAGGTGGCAAGCACAGGTGTACACTGAACCTGCATAGGCGAGCCGGCGAGTGGTGACCAGTAGGGCGTTCCAGGGGACACGCACCCTGCGACCGACAGCGAGGGAAGGGCGATCACACCCAGGCAATCCACGGGACCCATTCCTGAGAACCCCCAGCCCACACATGGAATAGAGGCACTGTTGAGGTACAGGGTAGTACACCGCTTTATTGAAGGGGGTCACAGGCCTATGGACGCAGTTGTGGGTCGGGCGCTGCCTGGTGTTCGGCTGCCTGCGCCACGATATGGCGGCAGATTGTGTCTCTGTTCTCCTCTGAGATGCGCCGGAACGCCCCTCCCTGGGCATGTTGGTACAGGGGCACGGGGCCAGCCCTGTGCACCGGTAGTGGGTTGTCAAGGGCAGCACCTCCTGTCTCGCATATGTTGTGCAGGATGCACGCTGCCAGGATGAGGATGGGGGTGTGGTCCAGGTCGAATTGGCTCCTGTTCATCAGGAGGCAACAGCACGTCTTGAGGAGCCCAAAGGGTCACTCCACCATGCTGTGGGCGGACGACAGGCGCTCATTGAACATGCGGTGGTGAGGGTTGCGCACCACTGGATAGGCCTGCATGAGCCAGGGGCTGAGTGGGTAGACAGCGTCCCCTATCACAACAGGGGCCATGGGAACCCCTTCTATCATGCGGTACAGGTTGGGGGTGATCTCTCCGTCAAACATGCGTGCATAGAAGGGGGAGGCACGCAGGATACGTACGTCATGGCTCCCACCCGACTGGCATGTGTAGACATCTATGAACAGGCCCCTATGATAAACCATAGCCTGCAGATTGATGGAGAAGGCCTGTTTCCTATTCATGTAGTCGATCTTTGCATGAGGGGGTTGTATGATGGGGATGTGGGTGCTGTCAATGGCCCTGATACAATGAGGGAACCCCATTTCCTTGAACCCACGCATCACCTCCTAGGGGGTCATGGAGCTGGATGACCCCCTCCAAGAGGAGCTCCACGAGCAAGTTGCACACATCATGCAGGGCCCTGTTCACAGTGGTGGTGCCCACCCTGAACTGCTCCCCCATGTTCCTACAGGAATTGGGGGTAGCCAGCCACCACACTGCCATGGCCACACGCATCCGTGGTGGCAGCAGAAATCGCATGTTCGTTTCCCGCCTCCAGAGGTGGGGGTTGAGGAGCTCCCCCAGGCGAGTCAGGAGGGAGCGGGGCATCCGGAAGTGGTCCGACCATTCCCCGTCTGTCCAGGTGGCCAACATGTTCTCTCACCAGTCGTTGGACCGGGAGCATGACCAGTGCCGTTGCAGGGTCGGTAGGGTCACACGGCGGGCGTACACGTTGAGGGTCCTTCGGGCCAGGACGAGCTGTCCTTGCTGGGATACCACGGAGCCCAACAGGGCACGGCATTGGATGACTGTCTGCCTCACCCATCGCACGATCGCTGCCCTCCGGAGGTTTGCTGCCCTCCGCCTTCATGCCCCCTGGAGGACAGACCTTCGACCGTGCAGCTGTAGCAGGGCTATCTGCTGCAGCAGCATGCACAGCAGCAGGAGGGCCGTGCTGAGAAGGTGCAGCAGCACGTCCCTGGGCTGTGGGTCCCCGTCCCACACCAGCATGGTTCTTCAGCTTCCCATGCCAAGCCTATCTCCGCTGGCACGTGCCGGGGCCGCAGCGCTCTCTGTTTTATGGACTGTGCCCATACCCCATTCTCTCCTGGTGGTGCGGGAGCTTCTCTGTGTTCAACCAGCCCGGGGTCGCCGTACTCTGTGTGCTGCTCGCTCCCATGCTACAGACCCTCTGCCCCACATCCTTCCGCCTGCAGCGGGTCCCTTATGTACTGCGTAGGGCAGTGTGGGCAGGACACCGATAGGGGATGCACCGGGGGTGTGCTGGGGCAGCAATCGGGTGCTGGGTCCGACTGCGCATCATCGCAAGTGTGCGGGCCACCTGGCCTCCGTGGGGGGATGTGGCCACGTGCACCGTGGTGTACCCCTGGCCCCCAACCATGCTACAGTCCCCCCAGTCAGGGCCAGCCTTTGCCTGCTGCAGCTGTGCGTGGTGCTGGAGCTCCTCCTGCTCATCCTGGAGCGGCTGCACCGACTGGACCGCACGCAGGCCGAGCGCTGGTGCCAGGTGCGGGGTCGTTGGCCATATTGACCGGGGTTCTGTCCCGGGCCTGCCTTCGCTGGCACTGTTCCCCCCCTTCTGTTGCCCCGTCCCCCTTCCTGCCCTGTTGTTGTTGCCCCCTGTTGCTGGTTCCCCTTCTTTTAATAAAGGCTTGCTTCTTCCTTTCCTGGTGTGTCTGTGTTGTGCTTTGCTGTGACCTCTCCCCTTGTGTGGGTGCCTCTGGGGTGTAGCCTGTGTTGTGTGGGTTCCTTCCCCCCCTTTCTTTGCCCCGCATGGGCCGTGTGCCCGTCCCTGTGTGCTTCCGCTGCCTACTGTGTGTGTGTGGCTCTGCTGTGGGTGTGTGTTGGGGAGGAGGGGCCTGGCACCGGGCAGTTTGGCTCCGTGCCGGGGCTGTGTGGAGCTGGCTCATTTGTATCAGCATCATCCCATCTCCCTCCTGCCCTGCCCGCATGGGTCCTGGAGGCTGGGGGGCAGGGCCGCATTGCGAGGCTTCATTTGCCCTTTGCACCCCCTGTGGCGCTGTCCATGTAAATGTCTCCCTGCTCGGCGCCGCCGGGTGTTCGCTGGGTGTGCTCACCCACCCATCCACACCCATCTCCATGGTCTCCACCCATCGGTCCTGCTGCGCCATCCGTATAAAAAAGGCCATAGCTGGGCTTCCACAGACATAGCCCGGAACTGTCTTTTGGATAGTCATAGAGCTATTTTCAGTCTGCAACGGCTGGTTAACAATCCTCCGTTTTATTAATATCACTGCTCCTTTATAGTCAAGAGGGAACAGAGCTTCTCTTTGTATGCCCAATTTGAGTAACTCCACCTCTACCAGATGGCACCACCTACCATTCTTAGCACCAGAAATAAATGATAGAAGTGAGTTTGAAGTTGGCAAAAAAATGTCCAACTTCAGCCAGTATTTGAATATAGCCAATAGTGCTAAAGACCTTAAAGGTTTCATTGCAGCCTCAGCTCTTAGAACCACCTGGGGCACACATTGTGGGACTCCCAGGATTGCACGTAGGAAAAGATTTTGAATTCCTTCAAGCCTATCCAGTACCAAGAGGCCCCAAACAGCCACTGCATAAAACAATTGAGGGACCACTTTTGCACTAAAAAGTTTTAGTGCTGGGCCTACCAATTTGCCACCCTGCATGTGGAGAAAACTTATTATTGAAGTCGCAGTTTTCCAGGCCTGAGATTTGGTGGCTTCATAATGAGAAGTCCACCTTCCTGAAACTGAGAAGACTACTCCTAGATACTTAAATGTTCGAACATGCTCTATAGTGACATTATCCACCTGCCATCTGTGCTGTTTGCGATTATGTCCTATCACCAAAACCTTGGTTTTATTGTAATTAATAACCAAATTTTCTTGCTTGCTATACAATGCGAATCTTTGATGCTCCAGAGAAGGCCAACTTGAGTTAAAGATAATAACACTGTATCATCGGCATACAGTAGGATAGGGAGCCTTCGCTTACCAAGCCTAGGAGCATGCAATTCCCCCTCATTCATTAATGTTACTAAATCGTTAATATAGAAATTAAATAAGGTCGGCGAACCCCCCTTTCAAGGGGAATATCTCTAGTATATGGTTGATTCAGAGCAGAGCGTACCTGGATCGAATTTCCTTGATGCAATTTAATGAGTAAGTATAGCAAGTGACCATCAATAGGGAAGCTGCTGAGTTTTAACCATAAGCGTTCCCTGTCGATGGTATCGAAAGCAGCCCTAAGGTCAACAAAGCAACAAAAAACTGGGATCTTCGGATAAGTCAGAGCATAGTTTGTTATTAGATGTTGTAGGATATAAACATGGTCCACCGTGGACTGCCCAGATCTAAAGCCAGCTTGCTCAGGGAGAATAATATTGTTTTCATCCAGCCAGGACTGGAGTTTACCTGAGAGGCTGATGGGCCTATAATTAGAAGGGTCATTGAGATCCCCCTTCTTAAAAATAGGAACCACCAGACTCTTCAGCCAAAATGTTGGGATTACACCCCCTGAGTTGATTGTTGTAAATAGAGGGGCCCACCAATTGACCTCGTATTTCAATAGATCCGGAGGGATGAAATCAAGCCCGGGGGCTTTGCCATTCTTTACCTGGGCTATAAGTTCGAGAAGTTCCTTGGGAGAAACAGGTTGCCATTCCTGGAATCTGCTAATTGGGTAGGATTCCAAGGGCTGAGAAAGGGGAGAGTTTTTTGGTCTGGCAAACAGTCACCCAAAGTGCTGCTGCCATTTGACCACAGGGAGTGGCCTGCATTGCTCACAAGAGCAGCCAGACCTAGCCTGGGCTATGAGGGTCCAGAATCGTCTAAAGTCATTAGTTATGGCCGCCTGTTGCAGTTGCTGCCATTTAATCTTTTGATAGTCAGACCTCTTCCTAATAAGTAACTGTCTGTACCCTCTTCTACTGTGAGTCACATTTATTCTGTTAATTTCTGAGGGTAACCATCGCATGAGCCTAACAGCCTTCCGGAGAGCTTTCCTTGCCCTAAGGCAGTCTTTGTCAAACCAACCAGTTTGACGTGGAGCCCTACCACGGGGCTTATTAGAAGACAATATGGGGATGAATGCCTCGGTCAAGCTCTCATACGCTAAAATAAACTCTGGGGTCATAGCATTGATCAGTTTGCATAAATCCAATATGGGCTGCTGGCGAATAAACGCTGGGAATATTTCACCCAGTTCTAGTGACCATTTTGCTCGAACCGGGCAGGGGTGAGATATGTGGAACTGTCCACTAGGGGCTGGCCCAGAACTCACAATGGGCATATGAGAAAAGCACATCAATAGCGCTAAAGGGAGATGTTCAGTTTCTATTGCCGAAAGGACCTTAAGCTCCAGTGCATTGGACAAAAGACTAGATGAAATTAGAAAATAATGAATAACACTGGAGCTCAGGGACGAATGATAGGTAAAATGTCCCTCGAGATCCCCCGGAAGTAATCCATTTAAGACAACCAGATCTAGCTCATTCAAACATTTAGTCAATCGAGATGCCCTAGGGCCCCTCACCACATCCATAGATGTGTGGATGTTATTGAACAGGGGGATTATTAACTCATCAGGGTCTAATAGCTCAGACTCGACTGCAGGGTTCCCTAGATGGATGTTCATATCTCCCCACACAACTAACCTTGTTCCTGGGTAACTGGCACAGGCTTCCTGTAACATTTTAATGGAAAAAGACCAAATATCCTCTGTATAATATAGAGATACAAAAGGAGGAATATATATAATGGCTATCAAAAGTTCTCTGTCCCAGTGAAAGGGGCAAAATAGGGACTTAAATGTATCCCTACTTCCTACCTGATGAATATTAGGAGAGGGATATTGCTACCCCTGAGCTCCTGACTTCAGGTTTTAGCCATTCCATCTCATTCTTGGGACTTGATTTTACAAAATGAAAAAATTCCATGTAACAAGGGCCACACCCCTGTTTGGTGTGTGCTTGCAGGATGAACACCCAGAACCAAAACACCAGGGTTTTATTAGGGTGGCCAGAGATGCAAATTTGAGAGGACACGGATGAGAAATACAGGTTGCAGGCTTGCATTGGTTCCAGAGCTGCCTGTAGCAGGATGGGCAGGATATAAAGTTTTACAAATAAAATAAAATAAAAAAATAAAATTTGCATATCTGGCCACCCTCGGTTTTATAGCCTGAATGCTCACCACCATTTTATTTACTCATAGGAAGATTACCCTCTCACATCAACACCCGACAACCAGGTAATTCTAGAGTAACCAGTTACCCAACTACTAACATGATTTTTACTACTTGGGACAGGATAGCCCCCCCACCTATGGTACCCTTCTCAGTCTCTATTTTCCCACTGGGGTGGACCTTCCATGATGAGATGGCTGCCTTAAAGGGCCAGGGGTTTGACTCGTCACATTCCTACAAGGGAGTCCTCTAGCAGATGACAAACAAAGTGAATGAGAATTGCATATTTTGTACTGCTCACACATTGTTTGCTACAGGGTTGCACTGTTCAAGTCAATTCTTAATTGTCAAATTAAGCTGGGAGGTAGGCAAGGCCATTCTATGTTCAGCGTGATAGATGCAATCCTCAAATCACAGCAGTTCCACTGAAATCATTTCTGCTTGCATGCTGCAGAAAGGGATTTTGATGGCACTGCCTGAGAACCTCATATCCAAATGGGAAACAGCCTGTCAGCTGCCACATCAGCTCTGTGCTCTTGGCTTTGGCTGTTGTGAGAGGGAGATAAACCTTGTAATGTTCGTTCCCCAGTGACCTACATAGACAGGCCAGGCTGGGAGCAGGTGGTTGAACTCCTCTGGTAGTTTGACATACAGGCAATCCTTCAAGGTTAAAGACTCCTGCCAAGAGCGAGGCTTGGCGTGTTTTTAAACGAGTTAGGTGGGCAGGGGGTGTGTGTGTCCGTGGCTGCTGAGTGGCATGGCTGTGCAGCGGCCACGCACATTGGGGAGTGCTTCAAACAGGCGGCCCGCAGCAGTCCCCACCATGGAGCTGGCCACCATACATTCGGCTGGCCCTGCATGGCATGCTCCTGATTTTTCAGCAGCGCTCTTTGCGTGGCCATGAGTGGCCCGCTGCATAGGTCACAGGAGTGCGCATCCCCGCACTCCACATGAGCAGTTGGATGCGTGGTTGGTGGGGGGTTATGTGTGGACATGTCTTGTTTAAAAACACCCTTGGATGATCCTCCCAGCACTTGGGGAAACAGGCCCAGGAAGAGAAGCTTCCTCAGTCACTGCCAAACCCAAATGTTCAGAAGCTGTAAGTCTGGCACCAAATAATCTTAAAATAGGATTCAAAACCGAATCGTCGTTGTGCCTGTTTATTTGTTTGGTATCTGAGCCTTTAGGGCATAGCCCAGTCATATTTTAGGCTATATTAGGGGATAGGGATTGGGGAGTAAGTTTTTAGGTTATTTTTATATTGTATTCCGTTTTGAAATTTATGTGTGTTAGACACACGTTATTTTTGTGTTACCTACCCTAAACCCTGAAGATTGAGTGGTTTATAAATCCAAATGAATAAATAAAAATCATTGGCACTGAATAACAAAATAGCACCCTTCTGTTCTAAACTGAAGGAAAATTGGGGGAGAGAAATATATTTGTCCAAACTGCAAAGCTTCAAGCTTACGAATGCATATACCTTATGCCGTTTTCAATTACTACCCTCTATGGTGGTTGAGGGGTGTTATTGTCATGTTCCATGGGAGCTACGTAAATTCTCCTGTGGATTAGATCAAGTTGATGATATCCAACATATCGTACTGGATTGCAGATATACTGAATCTATCTGGAAAAACCGGTTGGACAAATTTCTCTGGGCAAAAAAATATTGGCCAGCTAGATACCAGCTCCAATTTTACTGACAAGGACAAGCAGCGATGAAGTAAGGGAAGCAGCTAGTATATTATATGCAATGATAAAAACCAGAACCAAGGTACTCCAGAAAGAGAGAGTGATAAAACCATGTAATGATGCCACATAGTAGACATTTTTAAGATAGCTCTCTATATTATGATTAATCTTACATTGAATTTTTTTTTTTTTTAAAGGATTGAGATATTGGGTGCATTTCTACATAAGTTTATAGTACATTTTGGACTGACGGCTTTATAGGATATACTTTGTGTCTTATGAATTGAGGTGGTTTGTTTTTTTTTGCAATTTAATTGTTTGTTCTGTGTTTTAATTTTATGATGTTATGTTGTTTATTTATTTGGTTATATGTTTTATGCCTTTCTATATTCCTTTTGTAGATGGTTTCGTAGGCAGTCTGTTGTTATGGAAATTGTTTGTTTGTGCTATGTTTTAGCCTCATGGTGTTATATTGTTTATTTATTTGGATATATGTTCCATAGTCTGGTGCTAGGGAAACTGTCTGTTCACTCCATGTTTTAGTTTCATGGTATTATATTGTTTGTTTATCTGGATATATGCTTTATAACTGTATTATATTTTGATTATTAATCTATGAGGCAGTTGATTTGCGATATTCTGTCTACTTTATTATTACCAGTTAATGTTACATGGCCTTTATACCAGTGTATCAGGGTCATCTGTGCCCATATCTGGTTCTTAAATTAAGAGGCAATTGGTATTTGTTAATCCTGTTGTTACATTTGTGCCCTTGTGTTCCCTTTGGATACATTTGCTATTTAGTTTTTCTGTCAACAGATCTTTCATAAGCCATATTTAAAGTCTTATGGCAACCAAGCTTTAGCATTTTTGGTTGCTCTATATTTATCTGCCTTTCTGTTAAGGATGCATTAATTTTACATCTGTGCTGGTTTGTAGCAGGTACTACATTTGTGTGGCAATTAATTTTCTAGCAGGCGGGCCTTGTTTAATTGGCCCTAAAATGGCAAGAACAACGGATATGGGTATTTTATTAAATTTTATTTGGAAATTGTGCTATTAACTGTGCTAAATATCCATTGTATACAATTACATTGAATTAGGACTGTAATGTTTTTGATTTTAATGTTTATGGCAATGGCCTACGGCTAAGCCAAGAAATATAACGACGACTACTACTATAAATAAAATGTTCCCTCCTCCCACTCCAAGCCCTGGGCTTCCCCTCCACCTGAGGTGCTTTGGGGAATCTGAACCTTTCCATCTTGGGGAAAGGAAGCCGAGAATTTTGGAACCCGTCTCATTTTAGAGTCGAAAAACCCTCCTATAATCCCAAAGGGCGCTTGGCTCGCTCCTCCCCCGCCCCGCCTGCTATCCAAGAAGCCGCCGGACGGGAAGCGCCTCTTTCTGGGGCTGTTGTTGTTCCGCAGGCGGCCGGAGAGCGGCGCTGTGTCCCCGCCACGCGGCTTACGCTCTGCCCGGGCCTCCCCCCTCCGCCCACGCCGCCACTGCGGAACCAGCGAGAGCAGCAGCCGGAGGAGCCGCCTGGCGCGAAGCCCCTTGGAGGATTCATGAGGTAGAGGCGGCAGCGGCTCTTATTGGAGCGGGGCTCCCACCCAGTCACCTTAGGTTTCTGGGTGTGTGTGTGGGGTTTCCCTGAGGGGCCGGGGGCTCGGAGAAGCCGAAGGGCCGCGGCGCGCATCTGGGCCGGAGGGGGCCTGGGAGGAGCCTGTGTTGCGGGGGGTGGCTTTCCCCACCGCTTCCCCACGCGCTGCGTTCCTGGTTTGTGCTGGGGTTAGTGAGAGACCTTGGCTCTGCCCCCCGTGCGCGCAGAGGGGCTGGACCCCGGCGCATTGCCTCTCCCCGCGCCCCCCGGCAACCGGGGCTCCGCACCCTCAACCCCCAAAGCCCTTCCGCATTCTCGGGGCTGCTGTAGGCGTTGGTGCCGCGCTGGAGAGCATTGCCTTCCTTAAGGGATCATAATAAAAACAAAGCCCAGCTCCAGTCCCCCCCACGTGTGGTGGAGAATGAGCTGCCGGCCGCTTGAGCGCCCCTTGCCGGTGGAAATCAGCGCGGGCGTTTTTAAACGAGATGCTACCGGGCATGGCCATCCGGTCACCACTCATCTAAACGCCCGGCGGAGGGGGCTGCGCGCTGCTGTGAGCCATGCAGCACCCACTCATGGGGCACGGGTGAAAAACCCAGAGGGCCCTGTGCGGGGCAAGTTAAAAAAGTGCATGGCAATGGGTGCCCATTCATCCCCGGCCCCTATGAACTGGGGAGACCACCCACGCCAGCAGACAGGTTTGTGGCCTGACTGCCTCCCCGGTCCCATCTAGAGTCTTGCCCTTAAAAGTCATGCAAGTGACCATTAAAACCATGAGTGAAATACAAAACCGTGTTGGCTCAACATACAACAGACTGCCCCCCCCCCCAACACACAAGACCAGAGCGGGCAGTTGGGTGGGGCTTGGGATGGGGGGTGTTGCTGGGTAAAGGGGACAGCTGCCCATATGAGTTGTTTGCGGGGCTGGTTGGTGGCTGTGAGAGTGCCTGGAGGTTGCCTGAGTGGGTGTGGTGGCTGCCCCAGGAGCTGCTTGTTAGAATCCCTCCCCATGCATGCCACCTGAGTGGCTGCTCTGCAGCCACGGTCCCCCCTCAAGCGGTGCTGGTTTATAAACACCCAGCTTCTCTTTACAATGGGTGCTTGCATATGTTAAAGGGGGTGTGTGTGCTTCTGGGAGGCTAGCATAACTCTATTGTCATGGAAATTAGTGCATGTAGGAATGCGCTATTCTGCTTTTCTTCTGTGGAAACACCTGTGATTGTAAGAGCTACATCTGGTGACCTGGGCCTGGAGCCATGAGTGGCGCCATTAGTCATGCGTGAGTGTTTTCACAGGAGAAAAGCGTAATAGTGCATTCCTACACACACTGATTCCTGTGACAATAGACCCATGATTGCCCCCTCAGAAGTTTCCTTCCTGTCTTAGGTAACGTATGCAAGTGCCCAGAGGTGACTGCGAATCTTACATAAAGCGCTGCTACAGGAGCCGGGGAAAGCATTATGGGTCATGCTGAGAAAGCAAATGGTAACTCTGGCTGCAATGCCTGCACTTTCAGCCTCTGCCAGCATTGGGATATTGCGGTAGTTCACACTGACACTGAGCAAGGCACGAGTTCTTGTATGTTATAAAACAGTTGCATAATATACTTGGTTGGGAGCTGCCTTGTTTGCTCATACAAATTATATTGATGGCTTCCTACAGATTAATTCATCACTAGGGAGGCATACGTTTATGGGCACTGGGCCTGTAGCTAGGACATTGGCACAGGGAGGGAGGGTGCTGGAAGACTGTATTACAGGGGAGACCATAGTGCTTGCCTTCAAAAGTTCTTGTATATCGATAATGCTCTTACTAATTTGCTTAACCGAATTGTGATCATTGCTCTTTGGCCATAGGGCTACATCTTCTTCAGACATATTAATCTTCGTACTAAGAAACCGAGAGGGAAAACCTGGAACACATCTTATTTCTACAGCAGTCGTTCTCAAAACATTTTTGTACCAGGCCCCCCCTCCCATTTGTCTGTTGTAGTTGAGACCCCCCCCCCCTTGCTTTCTCTCCTTTCACCACCCTCCTGTTGCTTTCCCCCTTCCCACCCCATTATTTTGGAGATTCCCCTTAGCTCAGTGAGAGTGTAAAGCTAGGCCTTTGCCAGGTAAGGCCCCTTTTTGTGCCCCCCCCCCCCAACACCTTCCATACCTCCCTGGGTTTCTTTTCCCCCTGCTTGAGAGCCTAGGTTGTACAGAGGGGACAGAAAATTACAAGGGGGGCATTATCCCCCATGCCTCCCTTAGAGGCCTGTGGGCCTCCCCACTTCTAAGGGAACAGTTTTGAGGGCATTGGATCTCTGAATGGGGAGTAGTAGAGACTGGAGAAAATCTCTGGGGTGGGGGGTATTGGTAGGTCTGTGAAGGGGAAGGGATTCGATGAGAGCTACGTGAGTGATGGAAGGAGCTGATGCCCAGCAGGTTTTGGACTCCATCCCACAGTTCTTGTAAACAGACATGCCCCACCAACTCCTTGCATACAAATTCAGCCAATCAGAGAACAAGCTGGGTCAGGCCAATGCATGTGAGTTATGATTGTGGTTTAATATGGACTGGTGTGAGGGAGCATATCTTGGGGGTGCTGAATGGTTGCGGGGGGTGCTCAGTATGAACACTGTTTTGAGCTTTGAAACTGAGCCTAATTTTTGCACATGGCTAATTTGCCTGTTTCAAATTAAAACAAACAAACTTACAGTACATTGTAAATACATGGTTTAGAAATAAGTGTAGTGTGGACTACTTGTGAAAGTACTCCTCTCCTGGATATTTTCAGAATGCATGCTAGTCAGTTGAAGGCATCTTGTTCCAGGATGGTACTCTGAGGAGCGGAGCCTATAACTTACAACTATAAGTTATGTAGGCTATAAGTAGGGCCCCAAGTGAACTGCGGGTCTGCAATTTGCTGATTTCCCACAGAATTCCCCTTCCTGCAAAATCTCCTTCCCTCCCCTCCCCCCCACTTTCCCTTCAGCCTATGTGGAGCAGGAGCAGGGCACGAGATTTTTGCTGGGAAGAAGGGATGGAGGGATTCTAGGGACTCCTGCCAAGTGGGCCGGACTGGATTGTGTGTGGGGTTGCTGCCGGAGATTGCTGCTCTCTACACCCAGCAACTCACCCAGTAGTGGTGGCAGCGGCAGCAGCTTCCCTGGCTGGGCCTCCTGTGCTCCTGGCTGCTTCCCAGACACCTCCCAGCGTGATGCAGCCAGATGATGTCCGGCAGCCCGCACCCCGGCCCACTTGACAGGAGCCCCGAGCGCTGCCACTGCTCTCACCCCAGTGTGGCCCAATTGGAAACTCGGTTGCCCGGGCTGAGGAGGGGAGGGCAGCGGCAGCGTTTGGAGCTCCTGCTGTTGCTGCCTGGGTCCATACAGGATGGGGAGAAGGCAACCTTCAGCAGCCCACCACCCAACCCAGCTTGACCTGTCGCAGAGAGGGAAGCGGTGGGGAACGGGGACCTGCAGAATTGAGTGCTAAGGCTCAATGACTTGCGTGGAATTAAAAAAAAAAAATCCACATAAGAATCAGGGCCCTGGCTATAACTTGAAGCTAAATTGTAGGGCTGTGCACACAGGGTCAAATATTTGTATCTATATTTGTGGCTTTAGTATCTGCGTTTATTTGTATTTGTATCTTTGCCTGCATTCACTGCATTTCCCCCATTGTTGCCAAATGTGGACAATGCAGTGAACACGGGTTCCTGCATATGGGTTGTTTTGGCACAGAATTGCAGTGCGGTCTGCCAGTTTGACAGGACTATAAGGAAAGGAAAATACAGGAAATTGCTAAGTCTGCTACCACTGAAAAAAGGGAAGTACTGGTTTGGGGGAGAATACATCTAGCTTGGTGGAGGAGGGGTGGCTTTGGGAGGGTGGAACGTGGCATGGGTCTGGCTTAGGGGGGGTCACTTGCTTGGGGGGAAAGTGAGGCACATAGCTGACTTAGGAGAATGGAACATGGGGCTGGCTAATGTGGAGAGTTGTTGGCTTGGGGATGGAGGAATGGGGCATGGGTCTGGCTTGGGAGTTGTCACTGGCTTGTGGGGGGGAATGGAACGTGGGACTAGACTTAAGAGAGGTTGCTGGCTTGGGGAGGGGGAATGGTAAATGGGGCTGGCTCGGGGTGGGGGAATGAGATGGGAATGGCTGCGACGGGGGGGGGGGGAAGGGTGTGGTTTCTGGCTCAGAGGGGAGTCATTGGCTTGTGGAAAGTGGATCCCTTGGTGGGAATGGGATATATCTGGCTGGCTCGGGGGTGGGGTGGGGTCACTGGCATGTGGAAGGTGTTGCTGGCTTGGGGAAGGGGGAATGAGGTTGCCAAGGACGTGCCATTTCTCCCTGGCTGGGGGGCCTTACTGTAGTGCTGGAGACTGCAGTTCTGACACAGCACTTGAAGGTAGGGTGGGCTCATTACAGGATTCTTTATTTATTTTTTTATTTTTTGATTTTATACCTCACCCCTTCCGCAGAGCAGCTCGTGGTGGCTTACAATTTAAAACAAAAATATAAAACATATAAAATACCAATATAAAACCACATAGTGAAGCCATAAAAATATAAACATAAAACAAAAACCCACCCACACTAACTCAACCCCCCCCCGCAAGCCCATCCCTCCCTCCTCTGTCCCCTCCACCAAATGTCTGGTGGAACAACCAGGTTTTACAAGCCTGACGAAAAGTCAGCAGGTCTGGGGCCAGGCGAGCCTCCTCCGGGAGGGAGTTCCACAGCCGAGGTGCGGCCACCGAGAACGCCCTCTCCATAGTGACTCCCCAGTTTTCTCGGGGGACCTCCAAGGAGGCACCCCCCAGTGGACAGCCGGGGCTGATCGAGGACCCGGAGAGTGAGGCGGTCCCGCAGATAGGTCGGGTCGAGGCCGTGTAGGGCTTTAAAGGTAAGAACCAACACCTTGAATCGGGCCTGGAAGAAAATAGGCAGCCAGCGCAGAGAACGAAGCACTGTTGTAATGTGCTCCCGGCAACCCGACCCCGGGTAGCCCCACGTAGAGCGCGTTGCAGTAGTCCAGTCTCGAGGTAATGAAAGCATGAATGATGGTGGTCAGGTCAGAGTCGGAGATATAAGGCCGAAGCCGCCAAACCAGATGTAACTGTTGGATGTAACTGCCTAAGCAGGTAGCTTAGCTGAGTGTCAGAAAGCAGCCCAGCTCCAAGATGGATATGTGCTGCAGTTTTGGGGATCTAGTTCAAGACCTCGGATATTACATTTTTGGGGAAATACTGGGTTCACTCAAAACCTGAATACGCAGACCTAGGGTGAGGCCACATGAGCTGCGAAGACCCGATCCCCAAGTGGCCCTGTGGTGGGCAATCACTGCTGCCACACTGCAGAACAAGTGTGGGGAACTGGCCACGTGGACGCAGGGAATACGGATGGGCTGACCCTTGTTGGAGCCGCTGCCAGAGCTGGGGGCTAGAGGCCCTAACTCCTGCTGAGGTGCCGGATTGGGTCTGCTGCAGATAGGCAGCTGTTGGCGGGGGTGGAGGAGGGCATGCGCTCCTCCCCCTGCCTTATGGGGAGGGAAACCTGGGAAGACTGTATACCCTCTTCCCAGCCCCACCCCCCATCAACTTCCAGTCAGGGGAGAGGGGAGCCTCAGAAGCAGGCCGTGACATGGGCACAATCACCCACCACTCGCAGCCCTGCCATGGAGCTTACAGAGTGGTGGGCAGAAGGGGCACAGCTATATGGGTTGCCCTGCCCTGGGCAGCCTTACCTCATATGGGGTAAGGTTGCTCTGTGAAGCATCCTTGGACTTTTTCAAAGGACATGTCATGTAGCAGGCAGCTATTCACCCGGTGCAGGGGGAACATCTGGCTGCCATCATCCACATGCTGCCCAGGTTGGAGTAAGGGTACCCAAGATGTGGTAGTCTCCCTTCCGTGTCTCGTATGGAGACACCCCTAGTCTCCACAGCTATCGGGGTTGTTACGGGTCGGGGGAGATATGGTCCAATGGGGAGGTGTGTTCCATCAGTGAGGAGGGAGCTGTGCCTTGTGCCCATTCACCTCTCGACCCCCCCACGCAGGTAGGTTGTGGGTCAAGGCCCAGGAGACCCCAGGCCTTCGTCTGGTGCTGCTGAACGTGAGGTCGGTTGTCAATAAGTCATATACCCTCTGGGAGTCAATCCCGGAGTGGGACGCCGACCTCGTGTGTATTACAGAAACCTGGCTGGACAATGAATTGGGCCCTATCTTGGCTGATCTTGTTCCAGCTGGGTTCTCTGTGCAGCATCAGCCTCAGCTGGAGGGACGGGGGGTTGGGGGGCGGTGTAGCCATTGTTATCAAGGATGCATTGTCTTTTAGGAGATATCCGGTGCAGGCTCCAACACGTGTTGAGTGCCTCCATCTTGTGTTGGATTTGGCCGGGGACAGACTAGGGGTGCTGCTGGTGTACCGTGCACCCAACTGCCCGGCGGCATCCCTACATGCTCTTGCTGATCTGGTGTCAGATGTGATCCTCTGGACCCCTAGGTTAGTGGTCCTGGGGGACTTTAATATCCACACTGATACTGATCTTGGAGGAGCGAGGCATGAGTTCATGGCCTCCACGACAACCATGGGCCTGTCCCAAATCATCTGTGGCCCCACACATGAGGAGGGACATACACTGAATTTGGTTTTCTGTACCGGCTCTGAGGCAGGGCATCACTTAGTAGAAGTTAAAGGGGTAGAGCCTTTGTCATGGTCTGACCATTACCTCCTTAAGGCGTGCATCCTTGCGCATGTTAGCCCCCGACAGGGTGCAGGACCTATTAGATCGGTCCGCCCCCGGAGACTTATGGAACCGGATCGGTTCCAGAATGCTCTGAAGGAGTTTCCCCTGGACCTTGACACCCGCTCTGTTGTTGATCTTGTAGCCTTCTGGAACACCTTGTTAGCGAAGACCATTGACAGAGTGGCTCCCAAGCGTCTGCTGCCCTCCTGAGTCTCCCGCAGGTCTCCTTGGTTTACTGAGGGCATGTGGTATTTGAAGCGGGAGAGCAGGCAGGTAGAGTGAGGAGAGCAGGCAGGTAGAGTGACAGTGGCACCGGATTCGCGACCAGTATGATCGATCGCAGCATAAGAGCAGTTTAAAGGCTTATGCTGTGGCGGTGCGGCAGTTCTTTGCTGCCCTTATTGCATCTGCAAAGTCACGTCCAG
>QEPC01005573.1:572882-590295 GCA_003113815.1 Sphenodon punctatus | reverse complement strand
AAATCAAAGCCCAGTTGAAGCCAGTGAGGCTTTGTGCAGGCACAGATGTTTCTGACTGGTCCAAGTGCAGTTCTGGATCTAAATTGATATTTTGGAGGCCTTTCAATGTGTGAGTGAGTCATGATGTAATTGTTGTTGATGCCAGTTCTGTGCAATGCTGCTGGGCATACAATTATGGTTTTTAAGGGACTTGTGGAATAGCTTTAGTATTGCTGTTGTGATTTTGAAAGAAAAAAATAAACAGTATAACTGCTATTTTAAATCCTCCTGTAACCAGAATTAGTGCAATAAAATTTCCTATGTCAAAAATACATTTTCACCCCAAAGTTTGCCAGTCATCTGAAGGCGAGGGCTGAAGTGCAGTCTGGAAACACAGTTGCAGAGCAGCACCATAGGCAGGTCTGGAGCGAAAGACATGCTCCTTTTACAGTATGAGGCGGTTAGTGATGGAGGGGGATTTGTGTCACCAGGAACACAGGGAAAGGTTGGCTATTAATAGCCCAGAGAGTTGGCAGGCTTAAACCCATCTGTTTAATGGGGAAAGGGTTATGGAGGCTGTGGAAACATCAGGTGCTGGAGTTCTAACCCTGTTGGACTTCACACCTATATTTCAGAGACAAGTTGTGTGAACTGTTAAAGCACTGCCATTTTTTGCATGCATAGAGTGCATTATGATTTATTTTTACTGTAATAGTATGTGAGATTTGATGATGGCTATTAATAGCCCTGAGAGTTGCAGGCTTGTAGTTAAATTATAGGAAAGCTGGTTCTGTCAAAACAAAAAACTAAAGGATTTGCCATAAACTAAGGGGTATAAATGTTGGTTGGATTTTTTAAAAAAGGAGTGGTCAATTGCCATCTGTGAGATTGATTTCTTGTCTAATAACCTCAGAATCGTCCATGGACAAGAGCCTAAATAGACAGTGTATTCATTTCATTATTAGCACTCATGCCGCCGTCTAAGAAATGGTATTTGTGGGCTTAGGAGAATTCCTTCCAGGTTCTGCTTTTATTCAAAAGACAGTTGTGGTGACACTGGGTGAAAATAAAGGTGCAGCCAGCGCGCCAGCTACACGGCCAGGAGAGGGGGGCCGACCCTGCCCGGGTCAGGTTGGGGCTTTGAACAGACGTATACCTGACTTGGCTGGTGAGTGAGCCCTCCCTCGTCCCACCCTGGGCGGGGGAGAGAACAAACGCATGACTGGGTGACCGTGCCCCCAGTGCCCTGCCCCCTGCCATGACGGGCAGCCATGGCTGTCAATCACAGGTGGCCACGGCTGCTGGTCATGGCAGCCCTCAAACTCTGGCGGGGGATGGCGGCAGGAAAAGACACACTGGTCTGCTATGGCTTGCTTTGTCCTGGGCTTTGGGTCTGGAATCGTCTCAGGGATCACATCCATGCCAGCTGCCCAGCAGCAGGTCCACATCTGGTGGCCCACAAACAAATATGCCAGTGAGTCTTTGGCCCAGGCAGGCCATAGCAGGCTGTGTTGCATCTGTTTTCACCCACTGAGGGGAAAAAAACAAGTGCATGTTTTAACTAAGGCTAGTTAATTGAAATAAAAATCCTCGATAGCTAATTTAATTATACAAGGTTGACTTATGTTTAAACTTCAATTGTCCAGGGCAAGTCCATCCTATACTTTGCATTATGCTTAGCTAAGAGAGGTTTAAACTTGACTCAGGCTGTCTGTCTTGAGTTAGATAGTTTGAGTTAAATAATGCATTTTTTTTTTAATGCAGACCTGACTCGGTAGCGGATTTTGCAAATCAGAGGCTTGTACCCAGTGATGTGGGGTGGAAAGTTTTCTGTAATGGAAAATTTTCCATTTCTAAAAATGCATTGTTTCATATAATTAGTAAGGTAATGAATGGATACCAATACCAGTCAAATTGGGCAGTTTTAAAGTTGTAATTTACTTTTGTATATATATTTTACACACACACACAATCCTTTAGTGAAAAAGAATGTGGCTCAAGCAGTTATGTTTCAGATCCGCCTCAGACTGAACTGGAACTAAACAAGTAGTGTAAGCATGTCTACAGACAGTGGCCGCAATCCCAAGCAGGATCTGTGTGAGATCCGCACAGGTCTCGCACGGGATCCACGTGGCACAATGCAGTCCCTGTGGAGATGCGTGCAGTTTGCACGGAGATGTATGCAGGGGGTATGCATGTAGATGTATGCGCAGATGTATCACGGTATCGCCCCCAGTGACTGTCAAACTGAAGGTGCCCGGTGAAAGTTAAACTCTGTTGAAGTAGGTCAGAGGACAACAGTGACATGTCATGCACAGCTCTTTGGGTGTGCTGTGTCGGTAAAGCCCCCAGATTAGTATGTTAACAGTTTTCAGTGCCTTAATTTTTGTTTCCTTAAAATGTAAACAGTGTAAGGGAAGCATATGCTATTAAGTTATGTCTTAAAATATTTACAAGTAATTCCAATAAAAATAATTTCCAAGTAAAGCATTTAATTTGTTTGAATATAATATTTATTTTAAACCACATTAAATGTGCTTTATTGATTCCCCCCCCCCCTCTAATTATGTGGAGTCGTCATCTGTGAATTGGATCGTGACCCAATTGATATGTGATACACTTTGCATTGTCTTGCTGCCTGGGGTCATGGAAATGTATTCAAGGGTGTTAACAAACAAGATGATAGCCCACTGCAGTCTGGGTTCAGTCCGTGCAGCCCCCCATTTACATGTTTAGCACGTACAACCTACTAAACGGGCAGCCCCCATGTGTATTTCACATGCATTTGTGCAGGCCCCACTCACAGGTTTATCGTGACAAAACTAATACACATGGAGGTGTTCCTTCCCCCCACTGCGCTCTGCCCACCCCCTGTCCTGCCTCATAGTCACGACCAGCCATGGGAAGAAGAAGCCGCGCCAGCTGTTTGTTTCTTCTGGGCAATTATGATTCTGGGAAGGCAGCCCAGCGTCAGCTACCCCTGCCCACCCAACAGGGGTTCATATCTGCATTTAGACCTGCCAGCACTTGGCAGCTGGTAACCTTTTGCTATGCACAGAATGCTGGGTTTATTGAGCAAATCGCCTCCTTTATTGAGCACTTATAGCTGTAGGAGTCAGGCCCCCTAAGCCGCTCTAAGAGCAGCTCCCACCTCAACAGAGAATCTATCAATTCATCGCACCTAGTACTGAAACTCTCCCCAAGAGCAGGCTCACAGCAGAAAGTGAATGTTACTGTTAACGCATGGCAAAAGAAGATAACAGCTGAACTTTTACACAACTAGCTGTTCAGCTCTTTGTCGTCGTTACCGCCTTGCTCCGCTTGTGAAGAGACAGACGGACTGAGTAAACAGGAGTATGGTTTCTGTTATAAGCTTTGTTTATTAATCAGTATGTTCTACAATCCATATATGTTTTTGTTTTGTTCGCATGTACTGTACCTGTCATTCAAAACGACAAATTCTATAAACATATAATTCATTTCCATATTCATTAGCTTTGTTATGATGTAAGCTGTTATGTTTTGCTTATATCATAAAAGACCAGCTGGAAACCTCCTCCCTTTGCATCCCTTCCTCTTGTGGCATTTGGGGCTCCAGAGCTTGGTTAATAGAAGTGTACCTCTTTAAATAAACTTTTCTTTCTTATATTGGCATAATTCTGGACTGTAATGTTGTTCCCATTTCTGGGTGAAGGAGCTGGGCCCAGGGCTGAGGCCCATTCCCAACATATTGGTGCCGCTGGACACGACCTTGCACTTCCAGGAGAGTAGCTAAACCGTGGCAGTCCTAGGAACCAAACTACTTAGAAGTGGCCCCCGTTGCCCTCAATACTCACTCAGCGTACATACACTGGTCTAAGGAAATGCAGGACCTTATCTTTTAGCTCCTTTTTTTTAGTGTTCTCCCTGCTAAGAGGCAGCTGCAAATAGCTAACTCCTTGCCAAGTCCTTGGATCTAATTAGGTCCAGGAAATGGAAATTTTTGTAAATGTTTTATTGAAACAAAAAAGGAATTTGACTTTTGCAGGTACGATCAGCACCTGAGATGCGCTTCTGAAGTAAAAATTGGAATAAAAAGCTATCTGCCTTTGCATGTTCTCTTCTTGTTTCTTTCAGGGTGCCCTGTACTTCTGGGAATGTGCAGGCCTCATATAGGGGAAGAAGCTCTCCATTAGTGGGTTCACATTCCTTGTACCCCAAGCCACTTGTTCTCTCCCCCCCCACAAGAAATTAATCTGCACTATCTTAGTTGACACTCCAAGTGGCCTCACAGGTATCATCTAGCTGTTATCAGAGCAGTGATGAGGGAAAACATCTGGGAAGGTCCAACCTTAGTTAGTGACTTCTCCACTTCTGGATGTGCATTTATTAGCTCTGCATGCTAAAACATTTGGGTGGGGGGGTAATTGGTGGCTGCACAGACTCAGCGGGCTGTTTCTCTCATCTTGTACAGGCAAAAGGAGATATGAAAGAACCTGTAAGGCTACTATAAAGAAGAGCAGTCATGCTTACTTCTGAATTAAAAACATTTGTAGAGTATCATTTAAACATCGACAACTATTTATTTACTTATTTTTTTAATTTATGTGCCGCCCTTCCAATAGGGCTCAGGGTGGCCCACAATCCATTAAAAAAAAATCAACAGTAAAATTCAACAATAAAAACACACATCCCTCCCCTACAACCGTACCAAACCCCCCCCATCCAAGCCCTATTTATCCCTGCCTGCCAAATGTGCTTTCAAATAAAGTTTTGCTCCACTCCCAGAAGATACCCAGGCTCGGACTCAAACAAACCTTCTGGGAAGGGAGTTCCAGAAAATGTTAGGCAGCAACCGAGAATGCCCTCCTGCGCACTCCCACCCCACAGACAAAGGTAACAGACAAAACCCACAGGAGGGTGCCCCCGGATGACAGTAGGGGCAGCAAAGGGGCTTGGTAGGATAGACGATCTTTCAGATATGTGGGACCAAACCATTTAGGACTTTAAAGGTCAAAACCAGCACCTTGAACTGTGCCCGGAAAACTATAGGCAGTAAGTGCAGACTTTAGAGCACTGGCTAATGTGCTCCTGGTGACTCGTACCCGAAAGGAGCTGAGCTGCCACATTCTTTTTAAAAATAAAATAAAATTCTGAACATATGAAGTCAAAACAATAAAATACCAAACGAATACGAACAAAGAAGAAAAAAAGAAACCACCACAAAAAAACACAAACTGAGCCGCCCCATTCTGCACCAACTGCAGCTTCCAAACAGTCGTCAGAGGCAGCCCCACGTAGAGTGCATTGCAGTGATCTAGCCTAAAGGTGATGAAAGCATGGATGACAGTGGCCAAATCTGAATCAGAAAGAAAAGGCCACAGCCGCCTCACCAGATGTAGCTGGCGGAAAGTGTTCCTGGCCACCGCTGCCACCTGACAATCCAGGCGCAGTGAGGGATCCAAAAGCATTCCAGGGCTGCAAACCTGAGTGACCAGAGGGGGCTGGACTGCATCAATGACAGGTGTCCCAATCCCCTCCAAGTCACAGGACTGGCCAACCATAATAACTTCAGTCTTGTCAGGATTCAACTTTAATCGTCTCATCCTCATCCAGTCCCCAACAGCAGCCAAGCATTGGGTAAGCGCTGAGACTGCGGGACTTAGGTTGGATGAAAAAGAGAGGTAGAGCTGAGTGTCATCAGCATATTTATTTATTTAAAATTTTGCTCTCCTGCCAAAGGCAGCTCGGAGCGAGGTACAGTATAAAAGCACAAAATAAAATATACAACAGAAAACTTAAAAATTTAATAAAAACAATAATCCCCCCCAGCCCAACACCATCCCTCCCCCTACCCGTCCCCCTCACCAAACGCCGGATGGAAAGGTTTTACACTGATGCCTGAAGGAGGAAAGGTCCTGGGCCAAACAAGCCTCCACTGGGAGAGAATTCCACAACTGAGGCATGGCGACCGAGAACGCCCTCTCCAACGTGTCCCCTCACCGTATACGGGAACCTCCAAAAGGTTGTCCCATGCTGACCACCACAGCTCTTCCAGAACCCAGGGAGTGAGGTGGTCCCGCAGGTAGATGGGACCCAGACCGTGTAGGGCTTTATAGGTGAGCATCAACACCTTGAATCGGGCCCGAAAGGCGACAGGCAGCCAGTGTAGAGAATGGAGCACCTCTGTTATGTGCTCTCGGCGACCCGTACCCATAAGGAGACGGGCTGCTGCATTCTGCACCAGCTGCAGCCTCCAGATCGTCACCTTGGGTAGCCCCATGTAGAGTGCGTTACAGTAATTAAACCTCGAGGTGATGACGGCATGGATGATGGTGGCAAGATCGCAGTCGGGGATAAATGGCCGTAACCATCGTACCAGAGGTAATTTAGTAAATGCGCTCCTCCCCACAGCTGCCACCTGGACATTCATGCGGACCTGTGGATCAAGGAGTACCCCCAGACTGTGAACTTGAGGTACCAAGACGGGGTGTACCCCATCAATGATGGGGACCTCCACTCCCTCAGCCCTCCCCGCCCCAACTTGTCGGGATTCAGCTTCGGGCAGCTCGCCCTCCTCCAGTCTCCCACAGCTGCCAGACATCGAGTAAGCAACGAGACTGCGGGGCCTGAGTTTGCTGAAAACGAGAGAGAGAGAGCTGGGTGTTGTCAGCATATTGATGACAGCACACTCCAAATCCTCTTACGACCTTGCCCAAGGGCTGCATATACACGTTAAACAGGAGAGGGGACAGAATGGAACCCTGTGGGACCCCACACATGAGATCCTGGGGAGATGATGTACAGTCACCCAAAACCGTACAGTGAGTTCTTCTGGCCAGGAACAAGCGGAACCGTTCAAGAACAATCCCACCCACCCAGGCATGATCCTGCAGATGAGTCACCAACATCTCATGGTCAATGGTATTGAAAGCAACCAATAAATCTAACAGGACCAAAAGAGTCGACTGTCCCTGATCTACAGCACGGTGTAGGTCATCGACCAAGACCACCAGTGCGGCCTTGGTGCCATATCCCGGACGAAAGTCAGACTGCGAGCCATCCAGAAAACTGACCCAGTCAAGATGGTCCTGGAGTTGCTGGGCCACCACCCGCTCAATAACCTTCCCTAAAAAGGGAAGATTAGAGACAGGTCAGTAGCTGGGAAGGGCGTAAGTGTCAGGTGATGTTTTTTTGAGCAAGGGTTGCACCACAGCCTCCTTGAGAGACCCTGGGACCCTGCCCTCCTCAAGGGAGGCATTGACCACCTGTGCCAGCACTGGCCCCAAGGTCTCCCTGGCAGCCTTAACCAGCCAGGACGGGCAAGGATCTAATTCACACGTTGTGGCCCTAACAGTCCCCAGAATGTCCTTCACATCGGCAGGGGTCATTGACTGAAATTGATCCCATAAAACTGGACAAGCCCATGCATTCATAGCCTCTGGTTTCCCAACTGTATCAACTGTAGTGGTGAAGTCGCAGTGAATGCGAGCGATTTTATCAATGAAAAAATCAATAAACCTATCACAGCGGGTCTGAGAAAACTCCACTTCCAGGTTGGAGGGAGACTGGGCTGACCAGCCCCTTTTCCACCCGGAAGAGTTCCGCCAGATGGGTTTTTGCGGACGCTATGATGGCAGCAAAGAACTTCTTCTTTGCCTCCTGCACAGCCACATAGGCTTTCAAACTAGCTCTATGCCCCAATCTGTTGTCTTCAGCACGAGTATGACACCATCATCGCTCTAACCACCTCCCTTCTTGTTTTAACTGCTGCAGGCCCTCTGTAAACCATGGGGACCTGCAGTTCTGATATTCAGGAAGTGGATGCTTGGGAGCCGCCTGGTCTGTGGCCTCAAATAGCCAGGTGTTCCAAAACACAACAAAGTCATCGAGCAGGCAGGTATTGGGATCAGAGGATATTTCCCCCAGAGCATTCAGGAACTGGTCTGGTACCATAAGTCTCCAAGGCGAACCAACCTAATCGGTTCCACACCTTTCCGGTGTCATATTGATGTGGAACCACTCGAGCTCTCCCATGCACCCCCTCCAGGTTCCACAGTCATGTCGTCAACACCTTGTGATCAACTGTATCAAAAGCTGCAGAAAGATCCAACAAGGTAGAATTCCCCTTGGCCATCTCTAGGCACAGGTAATTTACCAAAGCCACAAGCACAGTCTCCGTGCCATACCCAGGATGAAAACATGATTGAAATAGGTCCAGGAATCCGATAGCTCCAGGCGCATCTCGTTGCTGTCAGGCAGCCACCCATTCAATAACCTTCCCTAAAAAGGGAAGGTTAGAGACAGGCTGATAGATGGCTTCTTAAGTAGGGGATGGACCACTGCAGTTTTAAGGCCATCTGACACCCTCCCCTCCTGAAGGGAGGCGTTGACAACCCCTATAAACTAGGTGTTTCCATGTTCTCTCTCTCTCACTCAAAACTAAAAAGTCTTTTTTTCTACTGAAATGAAACTGACACTATCCGCTCGAACTGCTAGAGGCAGGCCCAGTACCTGGCTTCCACCAGTGGCCCAGATGGACCTTGGCAGCCAAGGCCTTGCATTGTGTGGTGTTCTGCCACACAAGTTGCCTGTGCTCCCAGGCCATGCCCTGAATGGCATCTCAGATCCCATCTGCCAGCTGTGTGGAGTTCCCTTGATAAATCCTTCCTGTGCTGCCGATTGCAGACTTGCAGGTCCTGGTATCACTGGGTGCTTGTTGCTGGGGGATCGGTCTGCACCCGTTGCAATGGCAGCTGTGTAGCAAGGCAACAAGGAAAGCCATTAGTTCTTCAGACCTCCCCCCACCCACCTTCGCACACCCATGTTTCAGCCCCTGTCCTCCCTTCCTGCCCAAATATAGCAACCGCCCCTCCGCCCGCCTGATAGGAATTGAGAATGAATACCTGGCCTTTGCTGCTGTTGCGGCAGTTGCTGTGATGGGATCCCAGCACCATGCAGTTCTCTCGTGCTCACTGTAGAGGAATGAACATACAGAAATCGAGCACCGCCATCTGTGTGCCATGGTGTCCTTTCCTTCCCCTGTCATTCCACCATGATGCCTTTCCCACCCCACCCTCCATCCTGTGGGCCTGCCATGTTGCTTTGTTGCATGTTGCCATGTTGCATCCGGTGCTGTTATGGCATGGGGAGTATCCTGCTGCTCCCCTTGCCAGCTGTGAACACAGTAACACCCACCCCCCCATAATTAGATAGCAATAAACAGAAGCCTTTATCACCCAGCTGTGTAAATGCAGCCCCATCCCCATGTGCATTAACTTACTATAGTTGCCTGACTGTCATTCTGAGCCATGGCGATATAAAGAATATGGAAGTCGCTCCAGAGAAGGCAGCAGGTTTTGAAGAGCGAGCATTGGGCACGTTCTGCAGACCAGGACAAGCTGGGACAATGCATGTCTTAATCTGGCTAAGATTGGGGCAGGAAGTAGTCTCTCCTTTGAATGCTCTTGGCTTTTCGCCTGCAACTCTATAGTACTGGCAGACCTGTAGGTGCGCGATGCTGCATGCAAATTAATTGACAGGACGTGGACATGTGGGCACACATTAGCCTGCAGTCACCCACACGGTGGACCCCGCATGCTTCTTGCCCCTTACCCCTGTGAGTGGGGGCTGTATGGATGGTGGTCAGTGGGGGAGAACGCCTAATAAATGGACAGGTGGGCACCCACTTGGTGAGGGCTACTGTCTTGTTTGTTAACACCCGTAGTCTCAAAATGTCATGATGTGGACAAAATATTTGGGAACTTACGCTTTATGAAAATTTTCATATCTTTCATTTGAGATGGGAGAGGCAATGTGGGTCCACGAGTCGCAGATATCCTATGGAATCTCCTGTCCTACTTCTCCCAGTGCAGAATTTCCAGCTTGCGCAGGGGAGACGCAGAACAGGAGATTCCATGGGGGGAGGGAGATGAATAAACCCTTAGCCCCCCCCCCCCGGGGCCAGGCTGCGTTGGGTGGGGTAGGCTGCCAGGGCTTGTATCCCTCCCCAGCCTAGCAAATCAACACACTTGGCTGCAGCAACGACAGCAGCAGCTTCTTTCAGTGCTCTTCAGTAGCTCCTTCTGGTTGCTTCCTGGCCCATCCCAACAGGGCCTCTCAGAGCAGCGCAGCCAGATGACATACGGTCCTGTATCTGCAAGACTGGGGAGGGTGGGGGGAGGAGGAGGAGGCAAGCCCTGGCAGCCCCCCCCCCCAAAACACAGCCCAGCACAGTGAGGCGCAGTATCAGGCCCTGAGCCTCCCAGACTCCCATGGAACTTGAACATTTTTTCCATGGGAGAATCAGGGTCCATGGGCAGGAAGGGGAATGGTGGAGTGCAGCGGATCACTTTGCCCGATCCTTAAATAGCAGACGTTCGAATAGGTCACGTGACCTAATTTTCAGTGAAGTTAGGTGGCTGTGTCTGGAAGTAGCAACTAGCATCCTGCATCTTCCACTCTGCTTTGTTTCATGGGGAACCCTGACATTTAGGATACTGCTGTTTGGTTGTGATCTGAAAATCTCTCTTTGCAAAGAATGGCAGTGTCTTTGTGAAGGAGCTTGCTGAATGGATGAGTTAAAAATAATGTTTACAAAATTGAGTTTTTGTACTTTCACTCATTAATACATTTGAATGATCATGTGAGAGAATCTTTAATCCCAGGAGACAAGTGGCCTTGAAATGAAACAGCTATCTGAATAGGAATGTGTAGAAACAGTGAGACTTAGGCTGCTTTCAGACCCCCCCCCGCTCCCCCTCCCAATATTCTGGCTGCAGGAGGGAATGCACAACCAGGATATGCATGTGGTGCCACTGGGCTGAAAGCCCCCGCCCCCCTGCGCAGCTTTGCCTGCAAACACTTGCAGAGATACAGAGCAGGATTCCCAGCCAGAATATGTGGGGGGGGAGAGGAGGAGGTCTGAAAGCAGCCATTCCCTCCTGCTGCCAGAATATGCGGGGGATGGGGGGGGTGTGTGTCTGAAAGTGGCCTGAGACTGTGCCAAGGAGAATTGTTTGTTATCAGCGCTGAAATAAAATTGCTGTTTTTGTTCTAATTGGCTCTGTTTGTCAGAAAGGTGCCTAGGATTGAATCAGCAGCTACAGTGCATATTTTAGCCTCCAGCTCAACTAACAAGTATTCTGTTTCTCTGTATTCATTAAGTTCTAACTTTCACTGGATCTAAATCTTGGTGCTATTGCTACTCTCTCCTAATCTAGATGAAAGAACTCCAACCTGAAGCTGAGCAAAGTAGACTGGACGATGATACGTTGCCCACAACAAGAAAGGGGGCTGACCCTGACCAGCAGATGTTGACATTAAAGTAGACACCTTGCACAGGTGGTGTGGAAATGATTTTATGTTCTGTGTCTACTAATTCATGAAGGAGAGAGAGATGTGAATTGCAGAAGGAATGACTATCTGAATACATATTTATTAAGCTTCAAGACATGCACCTAAAGGTGAGTAAACATAGTTTTTATCATCCCAGTAGAAAGCCTTAGTATTTTCTTTGTATGCTCTCATGTTTTATTCATAGTATAAACAAATTTATGTTTGATAACAAAAGTTGTAGACAAGTGTAAAGGCTTTTTTCCCTATGTGCCTGCTTTGCTTTCAGTAATACCTTCCTCTGTGGAATGTCTAGAAATATCCAGAGTATCTGTCCAGGGAATTAGATTGAAAAACTGGCAGTATTTATGAGAGGAGAAAGCCTTCTGTTTCAAAATATCTGCTGTAGGGAGAATATTGGTGGGCTCATCGATGATTGAGGATATCTGAATTGTCCTAACTGGTGATCTTTTCCTAACCTTTACTTCAGCTGGATGAACACTGTATGATATCTGTTGAGCAAATGGTGAATACGGAACAAAGACATAGTCAGTACCACTTTATGCCTAAGCAGAAGTAGCTTTAACAAGATCAGCTGAGACCTTGACAAATATGCAAGTTGTGGCACAACCAGTTGTTTTTCACCCTCTTACACCTGTAATTCCTTACTGAATTGCTTTGTATAAGCTACTGTAAACTGTTATAGTAACAATAATATTGCTGACCGTAGAATCTTCTAGACTTAAATTACAGTGCTTTAAGTCTGCAATAAAGGTGATCAAAAGAATCCATTTTAACTCTCTGTTAAAATCACGAAAATTCTACTTGTTATAAGATTGAGATTATTTAAGTTGTCCAAATTTCAACCAGTTTGAGAAACGGCCTGAGTTATAGGACTTTGAATTTTGGAGGCAGAACTGTTTTCTCTGTCTTTTGCCACTTTTTCTGTTGATGCAGTGTGATTTCTGTGTGTCTTAAGTTATTCATGTCGACAGGTAAAGGTGCCAGAAAATTAAAGAGTGCATTCTAGTGCATGCCTGAGTTTAGATTTTGAAAATCCATTGTCTAGTTCATACGTTTTATGTTCGTCTCCTTCTTCGTTGTTTGTGCAAAAGATTTGTGCAAAATGAAGGGGGTAGCCTAGCATCTACGTTGCTGTACGCATATTGATGCAGTGGTAGTAGAAACTGTGTTGCTTAGTTTAACTTAGAATGCACTAAGATAGACGCTCTCACCAGCTATGGGACTGTGGGAGGCACCATGTCTAGGGAGCCCGTTGAGGGAGAGATTGGGGAGCTGCTGCAGGGAGGGAGAACAGACTGGCTCCATGTTGCAGAGCAGGCGAGTCCCCTTCCAGAATGTGACACTCCCAGCCCCTCACCCAGGACAACCTGCCCCACCAAACCCACTGACTCATCTCCTGCCCCACTTCCTCGGTTGTGGACTGCATGCCCCATCTCACAAATCTGGCTTTCTTGGAGACTGGAGCCACCCCCCTGCTCCTTTCCTCATTCTGGCTCTGGCTGCAAGTTGCAGCAGCAACATATGGGTTCAGTCTTTGCCACCGAAAGCAACCAGGGCAGAAGCTTATATTATTTAAAGTAACAACTGTAAGTGCTGCCTGCATTGCCCTGCTTTGCACTTGCAGACTGTGAGGTAGCCTATGCAAAGGGAGCACTGGCATTGCTTTTAGTTACTCCATTGCAGGGCTATGGCTGCAGGAAACGAAGAGGTTAGTCAGCCAGTGCCGCCTTGTTTGTGTGTTTGTTTATTTATATATCCATTTATACCCATCCACCCACCCGTAAAAACAGCTTGGGGCAGCTAACAATTTTAAAAGAGTAAAAAATACAATAATATAAATATGAAATGATCAATGATATAAAACAACATGGGGGAGGTCACAAAAACCATACCACCTTAACCCACAACCTCCCACCTTTCATCCAATGCCCTTATCAAAAGCCTGGCAGAACAGCCAGGTCTTGCATTGTCAACAAAAGGAGGAGAGGACCGGGGCCACCCGGACCTCTGACGGGAGGGAGTTCCACAACCTTTGCATGGCCACTGAGAATGCCCTCTCCATCATTGCCCCCACGAGATACCTGGGGGACTTCGACATAGGCGCTCCTGGCCGACCACAGGGGTCGATCGAGAGACTGGGGGGGTGAGGCGGTCCTGTGGGTAGGCAGGGCCTAGGCCGTATAGGGCTTTGTAGGTAAGCACTAACACCTTAAATCAGGCCCGGAAGACTAAAGGCAACCAGTGCAGAGAATGGAGCACCAGTGTAATGTGCTCATGCACCAGCCGCAGTCTCCGAACCGTCCCCGAGGGTAGCCCTAGGTAGAGTGCATTGCAATAGTTTAGGCTAGAGGGGATGAAAGCATGGATGATGGTGGCCAGGTCAGAGTCAGACACACATGGCTGAAGCCGCCGCACCAGATGTAACTGGTGGAAAGCGCTCCGCGCCACAGCATCCATCTGGACATCCAGGCGGAGCTGGGAATCAAGGAGCACTACAGATGAATAAGGGGCAAAAACTACAGCGGATGGAAAACAAGTATACGTGGAAATGCAAGTATACTCCATGAAATCTAGGAGGTTTTTTTACAGCGCCAAATTAAGCCACTGAGGAAGAGGGTGGTTTCCCCCGAAATGTATTTGGTTAAAGGTGCAGCTGAAGGTGTACGCAGCGCGAGCATATATTACTAAGAGGAAATTGCAGAAAATCCTTGACCCGGCAAGGGCCTCTTTCACGAAGCCTTTTTCACTCTTTTTGGAATCAAGGAGCACTCCCAGACTCCAAACCTGAGGGACCAGCAGGTGGCGAACCCCATCAATGATGGGGGGATGCCTCTCCCACTGCCCTACCCACCAACATCACCTCCATCTAGTCAGGATTCAGCTTCAGTTGACTCGCCCTCATCCAGTCCCCCACAGCCACCAGACACTGAGTAAGCACCAAGACTGCCAGGTCTGGGTTGGATGAAAAGGAGAGGTAGAGTTGGGTGTCATCAGCACATTGATGACACCGAACATTAGACCTTCTTACGACCTCATCCAGCAGCTGCATATACACGCTGAACAGGAGAGTGGACAGAATAGAACCTTACGGGACTCCTCACAAGAGATCACAGGGAGATGACTAATAATCCCCGAGCACAACTCGCTGAGTTCTCCCAGCCAGGAAAGAGCGGAACCATTTGAGAACAATTCTGCCCACTCCAGCTTGGTCCTGCAAGCAAGTCACCAACATCTCATGGTCAACGGTATCAAAAGCAGCTGATAGATCTAACAGAATCAGCAGGGTCAATCTATCCTGATCTAATTCATAGCAGAGGTCATCGACCAAAGCCATAAACGCAGTACCATAACCCAGACGAAAGCCAGACTCTGAGGGATCTAGAAAACTGACGTCAAGATGCTCCTGAAGCTGCCGAGCTACTACCTGTTCAATCACCTTCCCTAAAAAGGGAAGGTTAGAGACCGGCTGTTAACTGGCAAAGGAGTCAATATCAAGTGATGTTTTTTTGAGCAGGGGCTGCACCGCCACCTTCTTGAGGCAGCTTGGCACCCTGCCCTCCCTAAGGGAGGTGTTGACCACCCCAACCGGCAGCAGCCCCACCGTCTCCCGGCTGACCTTGACCAGCCAGGATGGACACGGTTCTAGTTCACAAAAAGTGGCTTTGACCGCCCCAAGAACATCCCCTGCGTCAGCAAGCGACACCCACTGAATCTGATCCCGTGAAACCAGACAAGGCGGGGCTTCCATAACCTCTGGTTCTCCTATCGTAATAAGCGTGACATCGAAGTCATGGTGAATACGAACGATTTTATCTGTGAAGTAATCAACAAACATGTCACAGTGGGCACTGGCCAGCAGGAGGTAATGATCTGTCCATGACAAGGGCATGGATGGATGCTTTAGGAAAACCAGGGCTGTAGTAACAAAATTCCCAAAATATGGAAAACCAAGAGAAGGCAGCTTTGAAAAAGCAGTGAAGAGAAGAAAAAGCAAGGGAGAGTGAGATTTGGGCCTTTATTTGAGAACTTATTCAAGGTCTGATAAAGTTTCAATTGGAAACTTTTCTGGCACCTTTTCCCCCATAACAACACATCTGATGAAAGTAGGATGAAACTAGAGAGCAAAAAAAGTCAGGTTGCTACTTGACACATTGAATACGCTATTAGCACTATTTTGATTGGCTGGCAAAATAAATTCAAGTACAGTCTCTACTGTTAAACAATTTCACTATTATTCTCACATAGCTTTGGTTTCCCATCTGTCACCATCGTTCTTTCATTTTTACAAGCCTTTCTCTTATGTTTGTGGATTCTTCTTTCCCTTGTTTCTTCTTTCACTTTTTCTGGTCTTTCTTGGCATCTTGTTTATTTCATACTTCTATCATCTTTTGTCCAAGGTGTGTTTATCTTACATGGGGAAGGAGGAACTCTTCTCAGATCTCTGATGAATCTACTTTTTTTTCTTCCACTTTCAGAGTCACCTGCATGACTCCTCTCTGGAATCTGTTAAAAGCTGCTGGTCAGTTGGCTAGAAGAGGTTGATGTAAAGAATAATGTGAAGTGCTACCTCCCGCTGATGCTCTTCTTTGTAGTGCATTCTCTGATGCATGGTCCAGGAATGAAAAACTGTTCTAAAGTATTATGTTTTTCCTACTGGGCTGCTGGTACAGACACCAAGTTTGCCATCACTGACATAGTTCTCTGTGACTAGAAAAAGATTCTGTAAGTTTTACGCTATACTTCTCTCCAGTTGGTGACTCTACTGTAATTGATCCCAAATTCTTAGATTCAGTAGTGAGCAACACAAATAAGCTAGTAATAGGATGAACTAATTTGAGTAGCTACATATTTTTGTGTAATCATTCCCCCGCTTCCATGCTTACGGTATCTATCAGTTGCTGTTGGCTTGAACACACAAGAACAAACTGTTGAAGTTTTGCATTGCAGCTAGACAAGACACCTGTCTTTATGTTTTTGGTGGCAGATAACTATCTTGTCCCAACCATGGGGTTCTTGGTTTTTTTGCACTTGTAGACTGTTTGATACCATTTCACAAATTCTCTAGTGTGTACAGAAATATGATGTCTCATATTGAAAAAGACCGCTCTTCTTCTTCCTATATCTTTCTTAAAATGGAATAAAAAGAATTTCAAACCTTCTATGTACATCCAAGAACTAAAAAAGGAGAACTCAGTTACATATTTTTAAGCATTTTCCCAATCTCTCCTTTCTAGGTTTGCTGTGGGTAATGTGGATGTTTGATCTGGGAAAGTTACTTTGTGTAGTTTCCCCTGTGCTTGACATAATCAACATCATGTGGGCAGAATAAAACAAAAAGGGACCTTTGGAAAAGAAAATGCCAAAGAAAAGGAGAAATCCTGGTCCAAGTCCCCCTCGGAAGAACATGAACTCTGAAAGAATTGCTGATACTGGGGAGGGACTGGTATCGCCTCCACATCTAGCTATGTCACAAACAATGGATAGCATCAGTAAAGATGAGCTCCTCAACAGCACAGCAGAGATATTCACTGGCTTGGATCTTCCTGTGATTTACACAATACTGTCTAAATGGGATTTTAAAGGTAAATAAATACTGTTTATTTTGCAGACATTTGAAATTTATGGCCAGATTCTGCCCATGAATGAACAGTGCAGCTCTAAACAGCTAAAAAAGGCTGCTTTTCTTATGGTGTATGGGTGTCTTTCTTACTCTGTCTTGTACACTCCTATGAATTTACAGACGTCTATTCTACCTTTTTTTGGTTTGTCTCAGGGGCGGCTGGTGGGTTTTGATGTTGGAGGGGCACTGGGACAGTAAGGCCAGCAGGCCTAGGGGCGGAGCCAGGGGGACGGTAGGCCAGTGGCATGGCATAACCCAGCAGCAAAGAGTTCCCAGGGTTAACATAGAATGGAAGAAAACAGTCTACATGCACATCAAGCTTAAAATAAATAATTTATAAACTCAAAACACTGGCATAACACCAAAAACACTGGCATAACCCAGCAGCAAGGAGTTCCCAGGGTTAACATCGGATGGAAGAAAACACAGTCTACATGCACATCAAGCTTAAAATAAATGATTTGCAAACCCAAAACA